>JBAIAA010000359.1:600000-819958 GCA_037893245.1 Crossaster papposus | reverse complement strand
TGTTAACCGCTTGAAGAAAAACCCGAACCGCGACAAATGTAAACAAAGAGGGGGTTTTTACAATCAAATTAAGTATTTATCGACGAGCTTGACGGGTTTGGTTTGCCCACGGTAAGCACTTAAAGAGAGCCAACCTGACTAGAAATGTGTTTGTGGACAACACGAGCTGTTTTGGGTGTCAAAAAATGACTTTCAATATTGGGGGTGGTGGTCTAAGTGTGTGCCAAATCCTGAAGTCGATAGGTTTACCCATGTGCCAAGATTATTTGGTTGGAAAAAAACGGGTACAAATCCTAGCGAGAAAAAACTACACCTTTAATGTGACGTCACAGACGCCCGATGATGTCATCATGATGTCGTACTAATTTTCGTCTATACACATCCTGAATACTTGCTACAAAGTTCTGACCCCGTCTGGGCCTGTACTCCAGAGGATCGGGGTCCTAAAAAACCCCTCCACCTTTAAATATTAGGTCACTGACCCACGATGACGTCACTACGACGCCATCTTATTTCAACCAATATGAAACCCTAACCCTAGCCCCCTGGAGCCAAACTACATGAAAAATTTACCAGTATGTACCTATACTCTAAAGGAATCCCCGAACACTAAACTCTAAAGAAAACGGACTCTAAAGAATGACCCGAACACTCCCAAAATGACGACGATGTCGTTTTGGTTGCTCTCCGAACAGTCCTGCTGTCAGTATGCCTGAGCTATCGGAATCTTGCTATTATCATCCGGTAATAAACTATGGTTACTTTTCACTTGTCTTTTCGTCCGTATAATAATACAGGCTTTGAAGTCAACATGGCTTACGGGGACTGGAATGCATGGGGACTTCATAAAGGACATCGTAACAGCAGACAGCAGAGTGCCTTGGTTCAAGCCATGTCCGATAAAGACCGCTTCTCGCACCAAAGTCAACGAGATGTGATCGCAGCAGACTTGTACAATACCCTCGGCTCCACCAAATAAAATGTAAAAACTTGGGCAGGAGTTATGGGCGCCATCTGGGCAAAAAGACATATCGGTAAAATTGTTTTTTCCCGCACGCCGCACTCAGACAACTCAAAAGATTGTAATCCCCCGCCCGCACGATTGCATTCCCCCGCGCGGTATGCAACCCCCGCGCGATGCGATTGCATTCCACGCGCCGATGCGATTGCAATCCCCGCGCGATGCGATTGTTATCCCGCGCGATGCGATTGTTATCCCCGCGCGATGCGATTGTTATCCCCGCGCGATGCGATTGTTATCCCCGCGCGATGCAGATTGCATTTCCCCGCGGCGATGCGATTGCAATCCCCGCGCGATTGCAATCCCCGCACGATTGCAATCCCCGCACGATTGCAGTCCCCGCGCAGGATTGCAGGTCCCCGACGCGATTGCAGTGATCCCCGACGCGATTGCAAGTCCCCGACGCGATTGCAGTCCCCGACGCGATTGCAGTCACCCTGACGCGATTGCAGTCCCCGACGCGATTGCAGTCCCCGAACTCGATATTGCAGTCCCCTGACGCGATTGCAGTCCCCGACGCTATTGCATTCCCGCGCGCGATTGTAATCCACCGAAATACTTGTCACTAAATAACGATAGAGGGGCGCTATTCATCTGGGCCCATTACAGCTGCAACAACTCTATGGTGGTAAAATGGAAGGTATTAGGCCTTTACGAAACGGGAGGCTTAGAGGCTAGGCTTTAGGCTAGATTTTTGCGGCGCCGCATTTTGAAGCCTCATACCAAACGACGGGCTAGGCATACGCGAAGTAAGCCCGGGGCTAGATTTCAGGCTGTATCCGAAGCCCCCCACCAAGCTCGCGAAAGCCTGGCTAACGCCGGTCTTGATGACGTCACGGTGTAAAAACTTTCAGCGAATCGCCATCTTGAAAAACACTGTGTGCGGCATTTATTTCTCTTTTGTGCTGATATTGAAGGATTTTGACGTCGATTGAACAACCCTTTAGCCACAGGAGCTGAGCCAGGCAAAGCGAAATTCCAGTGTACAATGTAAGTGACTTGCCATGTTAATTTTGCCCAATATTTTGGGCCACAACTCGGCGTTTTTGTCGGTGTGTTTGATTCCGCTGTCGTACGCTATGCTGGGAACGGGCCAGGGGGAAGTCCACTGCGTGGAGTGTACGGTTAAACTGTAGGAATAAGACTACAATTTAGTACAAACAAAAAAGGCAATTTTATGAGGATGAATTGACGATGATACAAGTAGGAAAAATCATGATTTGGAATCATGCAAGTATTTACATGTACCAGCAAGCAAAACTTCGTGAAAGAGGGTTGGGCCTATGCCGGTTTGGGGAAAAACCGACAACCGGCATGACACAAAAACACAAGATTGCAATAAACAGGACTGTGCAAAAAGGGTAAGACACTGAGTCACATTTTCTTCAAAACCACTTCAAAAATAAAAAAATAATGGGTTCAAATCTGGAAGAACAATGACTGCTTGAAGCTGGAAAAGTCAAACGCAAAAAGCAATTTTAGAATAGAACTTGTAAAAATGGAGTGAAACTACAGTACATGTACACGATTGCCATCCAGACTAGGACCATGGTCTTTAAATAAACTGTTGTGTCAATTTTTGATTTATAGTTTGTGTTAACTGAACTGAACTTAAGTTAACTTTCTCTCTTTAAGAAACGTGGAAATTGGACTTTGGAGTGAATACGGCAGCACTTCAGAATGTTGGTGACAGACAGGCTATGCACCATGACATGACACAGGTATGACCTGTAACAATTATCACTAGTTAATGTAATTTTGCATCAGAATAAAGCAAATAGATAACAGGCTCTGCCCTTTACTTTAGCGATGTGCTCACTGTATGTCAGCTCTGTACACTGCTTGCCGTGAGAAGAAACAAATTCACAAATATAAACCCACTGTACAATCTGGCAGATACCTCAGCAGGGTAAAAATTCCAGTCATTGTGGCATTTTTTAATTAACATATTAAAAAATAATATACATATTTTTTTACACCCCCCCCCCTCCCCCCCAAAGAAACCCCAAAAAACAATGATATTTAAATATGTACATGTATATATACTGATTTTATTAGCATCATTCGACTATAGTGACGAAACAAAATTTTAACAATCTTTAAAAAATAGAGCACTGAGATTACGTTTTGTTGCAGCAAGATTGAAAACTAGACTGCTAACAAGCAAGCCATTGTATTCATTTTTTTTATATTACTTTTTGATCATTTAAACATTTCACTTGTATATTCTTTATCAGAAATCAAGAGTCCTAAACTAGGGCACCACTGAAGTCCTTCTGGCTGGCAGCTGTATGAGGCTACATATAATGGAGAGACATGCTACAATGGTACCACTGTTTGTTCAAGGAGAAATGACACAAGCAATGTTATGCCATCAGTCTCCAGCAACTCTGAATCTCTCAAATCTTTGGAAATCTCAATCAAAGATAGATCATATTCTTGGGTTTAAACAAGCACCACAATATTACTTGCAAAGTTGTCCCATTGCTTTATTTTTCATAGCCTATTTTAATAGATTGAGCTTAAAAATGCAAGTTAACAGGGAATATTTTAATACACAATTATACTACAAGGAATATCTTAGGGCATTCAACATAAATGTTTACAGTTTATCCAATATAAGGGCTGACATTGCAAGCACAACTTCAAAGACTGTACTGAGATTGGGGGGGGGGGGGGGGGGGGGGGGGCACATGATCACCCCAAGATTTATGTTAACTTGAATTCTACACTCTCAACAATTATACATTACAGTGTATATAAAGGGTCATTCTTTTTCTCCACCTCTGAAAAAGCATCACCCCTAATGTCCTCTTGTTTAAGGAGTAAAGCAAACGGACTGGAAACGACAGTCATTGCAAATACTACTTGAATGGTAAAATGTATATTAAACAGTTGACAACATGCTCCTCTCTTTATTTCTATTGTGGTAATTTTGGGACCTCATGTTTTTGCACAATTGGCATACATTTTGTGTTTATTGTTTTTATCTTATTATTCTTTACATGTATAGAACTCCGCTCGAAAGTAAAACAATATATATTTAATTTACTGGTTTGGAACTGGTGTTCTTCACATTGCTAAATTTCCTGGTCCCTTGTCATTTTAAAGATGAAAATATTGTTTATTGTGAAATGTGAATGCACTACTTGCATTAAATAATGAATATCTTGCATCACACTTTTGGACCAATGAATAAACCATGATGACTTTGAAGATTCTAAAAATGAACAACGTATGTTCTTATTGTAACAGTACATGTATGTACAGTAAAAATGCACTTTATTGGAACGCCTTTCCTAAACTTCAGGATAAACAAAACTAATTGGGAAGATATGCTAAATAAGTTACCTCATAATGAAGTATTCCTTTAAAAAGAAACATTATTTCATTACCATGTCATGCTCAAATAACCTTTGTCTTCACACATTAATATGTAATTGAAATTGTATTTATTGAATAAAACAGCATTAATTAAAAGAGGAAGGAAAACAGATATTGAAATTGACATTGAAAATGTTATTGATACTGACTGCTGGAATTAATTATTGTTGTATTAATTAATGCACAAAATCCTGCACCAGTGAAAGGCAGTACTAGTGTTAACTGGGAATTCTTATCACAGGGCAAGAGGGCATCAGTAAAAAAAAATTTCGATATCAGGTTTGGTGGGGGTGGGGTGTGGTCTAAACAGGCCTCGCGGCAGACTTTTCTGGCGCCAGAAAATTTTGCAAAAAGGGGTGGGTCTAACTGATTTTGGAATGAAAAAAAAAAAATCAACAAAAAAGGTGGGTCAAAACACCTGACTTGAACTACAAAAAAATATTTCACTCCCATTTTTCGCCATTTTCAAGCATTTTGTTAAAAATTTTCGTGATCAGTGACAGGCGTCAGTGATCGAATTTTCAAATCGAGAGAAAATAAAAACTTACGGGCATTCTCAATTTCAAGTCCGTTTTGACTGCTCTCACGGTGTCAGTGTCGGGCGACGATCCTATTCTTAATATGCGGCCGCCGCATTCTGAATGAAGAGCGACAACCGGCGGTAATTTACGGGTAATTGCAGGTAATTGTCGAATTTTCCAATCTCGGAAACATTGAATCTTTGAAAACGAAAGTGAAGATAATAGTACGCTGGACTCCGAGGAACTGAGGACCGGATGCGGACTGAGACTGGCGCGGGCGCCGGGGATGAAGTCTGCAAATTCGAGTCTGAAAGAGATTGCATTCTTTTCTCCAGTTGGGGCGAGTTGGGGGTTGTGTCCGAACTGCAGTTGGTGAAATAAAAAAAAATATCCCGTGGAAAGGGTGGGTCCGAACTTCAGTTGGTGTAATGAAAAAATATATCCCGTTAAAGGGGTGGGTCCGACTTGAGGTTGGTGAAATGAAAAAAATATTTCCCGTTAAAGGGGTGGGTCCGAACTCCAGTTAATGAAATGAAAAAAAAATATTCCGTAAAAAGGGGTGGGTATGGCATCCGGATATCATTTTCAAAAAAAATATCCGTAAGGGTGGGTGGGTCAACGCCGAAAATTTCGTTGGAATTTTCTGACCCGATATCGAGAAATTTTCTTCCTGATGCCCCCTGCACAGGGGGTTTGTTTATTAATTGGTGCTTCAGACGTGACCCTCGAAGTATTTCGTACTAAGTACTGATACTCAACCACCCCACCTCGAAGACACTACAAATATGAATAGGCCTACAAGACACTAAAAAATACCATGGACAAAATCTAGAAGCACAAAAACTCGGCATCTACTTCAACGCCCCCACCCCCCCCCCCCCCCCCCCCCCCCCCCCCACACCCCCTACCGTATTTCCTAAAAATACCTACTAAAATTCATTGTAATATTTTTTGAAAACCTTCGAAGAATAAACTTTGTCAGACGAAATTTCATATCCACCAGCGATAAAAAATAAATTTACAGTTCGCGATGCGCCGCCGAGCCGAGTATCGATAACCGAAGTCACACGCCAGCCGAAGCCTCCCGAAGCCTGACCGTACGAATCGTTTTGGCCGCCATTTTGCTTTGTGATGAAGCCCGAGCCTAGCCAAGCCCTAGCCAAGCCCGAGCCTAGCCCCAAGCCTCAAGCCTCAAGCCCCGTTTGGTAAACGCCCAATAGAGAATGTTGGAACTGTTGCATATGACCCACTGACCTCTACACCTGGACGGACCATTGTCCATATTCTGCTGTGCTAACACTTGAAGTCGGCGCGAACTGGAAGTGCAACATGGCGGACCCGAGACGTCACTGCTGTGAGCCAATGAAATGTCCAGGTGTGGAGGTCAGCGGATTTATTCTGTACATTTTGTATTTATAAACATTACGTAATACGTATCGTACCAACACCTGGACATTTCATTGGCTCACAGAGTCACGTCGTGGGTCCGCCATGTTGCACTTCTCCGCATGCCGACTTCAAAATGAAACAATGATGATCTGTCCATGTATAGAGGTCAGTGATATGACCGCCAAGTCACTCTTTTCCAAAATCTGCAAAGGCGAGTTATTGAAATAATAGAATCTCTGCAACCTTGGCAATTGCAAGTCGTAGGGAATGGCCAGATAAGCTCGTCCGATGACAGGACAGAGGCTTACCAGTCTGTTCTGTATCGCCTCGATAGCGTGTGTCGTGATGCATTGGAATATCAGCGGTGTGAAGTTGGTTACTTATTCCTCGTTCGACATTCGATATTCAATAAGGAACCGGGTCCTCGTTCGATATTCAAATGGCTACACTGCATGTACAAATTCTCCATAGGGTGTATCCACATCTGCATCCGCATTTCTAAATGGTTCATAGACTGGTATACTACCCTGCCTGCCAAGACGTAGACCGACTTCGTATTTAAACTAAGCCCTAGCCATTTGAGCATTAAAAACGTATTGGACCAGCTGAAGCTAGAGGTACAGGGCAAGGGTGTATAGGGATCGACCTCAGCAGTGTTTTCGATGTTTATATTTAATTATACATACTTGTTTTTTTAATACGTACTTTTACATCAATTCAAATGCACCTTATGTTTGCCATAATGTTTGTGCACGTAATCGCCGCTCCCCGGCCCCGCGAAGAAGTGCCCAATTATCCTATAAAGGACGTCTTGGACCGGGCAAGGCTAGAGCTACAGGGGTGCAGGGGAACCTCAGGAACCAGACAAAAATTAGCTTGACCTGGTCAAATGGGGTCTTGTGTTTTTAATTAATTTTCAAATATATCTATAACTAATGCACCTTTTGCCATATGTTTGTGCACGTAATCGCCGCTCCCGAAGAAGTACCTCTTTAAGTCCGAAGGACGTCTTGGACCGGGCAAGGCTAGAGCTACAGGGGTGCAGCGGAACCTCAGGAACCATAAAATAATAAGCTTGACCTGGTCCATAGCAGACTAGTATTTTTTAGTTAATTTTTATTTATAATAGCTATAACTAATGCACCTTTTGCCATATGTTTGTGCACGTAATCGAAGCTCCCGAAGAAGTGCCCCTTTAAGTATAAAGAACGTCTTGGACCGGGCAAGGCTAGAGCTACAAGGGTGCAGGGGAACCACAGGAACTAAAAAAAATATTGCTTGACTTGGTCCAAAGGGGTCTTGTATTTTTAATTAATTAATTAATTTCCAACTATAATACTAGCTATAACTAAAGCACCTATTGCCATATGTTTGTGCACGTAATCGCGTCGGGGACTGCAATCGCGTCGGGGACTGCAATCGCGTCGGGGACTGCAATCGCGTCGGGGACTGCAATCGCGTCGGGGACTGCAATCGCGTCGGGGACTGCAATCGCGTCGGGGACTGCAATCGCGTCGGGGACTGCAATCGCGTCGGGGACTGCAATCGCGTCGGGGACTGCAATCGCGTCGGGGACTGCAATCGCGTCGGGGATCACTGCAATCGCGCGGGGGAATGCAATCGTGCGGGGATTGCAATCGCGCGGGGATTGCAATCGCATCGCGCGGGAATTGCAATCGCATCGCGCGGGGAATGCAATCGCATCGCGCGGGGATAACAATCGCATCGCGCGGGGATAACAATCGCATCGCGCGGGGATAACAATCGCATCGCGCGGGGATAACAATCGCATCGCGCGGGGATAACAATCGCATCGCGCGGGGATAACAATCGCATCGCGCGGGGATAACAATCGCATCGCGCGGGGATTGCAATCGCATCGCGCGTGGAATGCAATCGCATCGCGCGGGGGTTGCAATCGCGCGGGGGAATGCAATCGTGCGGGCGGGGATTACAATCTTTTGAGTTGTCTGAGTGCGCGTGCGGGAAAAACAATTTTACCGATATGTCTTTTTTGCCCTGATGGCCGCCCATACAGGGATATGATGGAGCCCAAGGAAAGGGAGGTGCCAGGGGTTCTGATATCCTTTTGTTGGCGATTGTACGATTGAATATAGGAGTACATTTGTAATGTTATGTAACAACGAAAACCTATAGTGTCTTTCTATAAACAAAGGTTAAGTCGGTTAATACCCTCAGTAATGCGCATTTCGTGGGGATTTAATAACTTCCACCCGTCACGTCACCCTATTGTCCGGGCGCTCTATTATTTTGCACGAATGCAGCGTTGGAGATACGATACACATTCCTGTGTGTCGAAACGAACCTTATTACTGGTATTTACGAGCGCAGGTGAACCCTCCGAAATAGCCTGATATTTCCATGGAACTAGCTTTCCGGCGTCAGACACACTCGGTAATAGTACTACGATTTGGTTCCACCTCAGGTGCCCATATCATGGGGCGCGGCCCGGGATTATTGTGTGGTATACATGTTCACCGTGCCTAGTGGGTGCGTTTGAATGCCCAGAACTAGTTAGCGGTTATTTCCCAGTACGATCATGCGGTACGATTGGCTTGGAGTGATTTTTTTAAAGTTACGTAACAACGAAACCTAGTGGATTTCTGTAAAATAAAGACGCTCCATTCGTGCAAAATAACGGAGCGCTAGGACAATAGGATGACGTCACGGGTGGAGGTTATTGTCGGCTAAAACCCTCGGTAACGTGCCATTTGTAAGTAAGAATATGGCCCGAAACCTTCGCATAAACCAATCCTGGTCCGATGTCATTAGTTATATATCATGGAAGGCCCCCTCGTCTCGGCACTGTCACGGGGAAAGCCCGTTGCACAATATGGTTTATCCATTAACCAGTTCGCGCCGGATGACGTATATAAACGCAAACATTTCGCATAAACACGCCAAGTTCAAGTTTGGAAATGTATGTCAGCAGCGCGCAAGGCCGGAAATGCGTGGGTGTGCTTCCCGGCACTATCAGCCTGGACCCGCTTCGGATCGAGTTTTGTTAAAAATAATCCCGCCCGTCGGCTCGGCGTTGTTAAAATAATCCCGGCGCGAACTGGTTTTTAAAGGGAGCCTCCTAAAGCGACAACGTACCTGGATTTCATCCACACGATCGAAGTCCTCATCAAGCATCATCAAGTCCATTCGTAGTTTGCATTTTTTTAAACGTTTTGGATGGAGCTTTCCGAATACGCATAACATACAATCTAGAGGGCGCCATCCCACCTTGAAGGGCAGACCCCCTCTTTCTAAAAATCTAAGAAGAGTTAATTAATAACTTGATTTCTTGTTTATCAAACGTAAGACGGCTTACCGTTCAGTTATTTATATTTTTCACCGATACTGTTTTGTAGCATGTCATGCAAGAAAAAAGAAAAAAGAAAAAAATAAACCCCAAACCAGGTGGACTCGGAACAAATGTATACATGTACATGTATTTATAGTATTGTTTTATTAAAGTTAAGAAGTGTTTCTGGACATTTGCAAATACACAAAAAGCGTGTTGCACATGCGTGTGTTGTACTTGCACCTCAGTGAATTGAGCATTTTGTTATTTTACTGCCAGTTTTAATTGGTTCCGTGCGTGTTTTAGGCCTAATTCTTGTTGTTTGTCTAAATTACTATTGTTCTTGTTTTCGTTTGGTCATCTTCGTAATAATTCGTTTATGTTCAGATGCGTAAAATCGCCAAGAAAAACATCTGATATACTAGCACCACAAAAAGCCTGGATTTTGTACTCGCCGCGTACATTTGACTAGAGAAAGTTCCTCATTTTTAGCACTAAATTATGTATTTGTATATTTGTAAACCATTATTTTCTATACAATGGCAAGACTGTTTTAATTTATTTAATATTGTACTTTCTTTGTGGTATTGTTTATTGTGCTAAGCAGATTAAATAAAATTTGATACCCATAAAACAGATCTCGAGAAAAGACTTCATTCCATATAAACCTTGCATGGTGTGTCCATTTTTAAATAAGTCTTTTGTTTTAATTCAGCAACACCATGCTCACCGTTTCCGCTAAGTAATAGACAACTTCAACCCGCGGCTTTTTGCAAATCATCCTGGTCTTAAATATTTTGTTTTATAAATTAGAGGACTTCGACAAGTCAGTTTGGTTTTTTAATTATGTAGTCCCCTAAACCAGCGATAATTTTTTTCTGTCAACACGTACTATATGCACAATAAAACCCAAGTTTGAACAGTTCAAAGATCCAGCGACTATTTTTGTAACCATTTCAGGCATGAATGGAACATTTCTCTGATAAACCTTCCCACCAGACCAAATTAGTGTAGAAATAGTAAAAATGCGAGAAAGGCACATTATCTCCAAGACAACAATTCAAACCCACTGTTCAAGATCAATGACTCGCACAGTCGATTCAGACTTATTGCAAACTGACCCACTTTGATAATACAAATGTGACCTGGCACCACAAAATGATCGGAAAGTCGGATATGGCCAAAATGAGTTATTGGCCGAAACATCAATTTTTCAAGTAGAAGGTCGGTTTCGAGTTGTTAATGTTTTTACATACAACAAAATCTTCTTTATCATATCCCAAAATGTTATAGCTCAATTAAAACTCTAAAGTTTTTTTTTTTGTGGCTGAATTGCACCGAGTGATAGTATAGTTGGCACGGTTCACAGACTTTGAACTCTGTTTACTCAAAACAAGGCAGCAAGACTTCAGCAACCTCAAAAGAGTATAGCGGCGGTTAGGAATAAGCTACAGCAACACACAATACATCATTTGAAAGCTAAGGACTTCTCCTTTCTAGAAATATATTGTCAATTTGGTTATTTTGCGACTTTCCACCCATTTTGTGGTGCCAGGTCACAATTGTAAAGGAACGGGGGGGGGGGGGGGGGGGCAAATTTGCAAAAATCTACAAATACACGTACATGAGACATCTTCCATCGAGTAAGACACCAAAATGAAGTAACACAAACACATCACAGAGTTATTTTGAGGCTTGGAGCGAATTTATTCACTTATCTAGTTGGCAAGTCCCAACAGTTAGAGAAGAGATTGGACTCGGGCCCGATTGACTAGAGCTGCTAAGCGTAGACAATTTCCGGCTAAGCGAACACAGTCTGTCGGCCAACATGCCATGTGCTCTATAATTATACTTAAAGCTGGTTCCCCCAGCTCTTCAGGCTTAGCTCAAAAATATGGTAAGCAGTAATTTCTGCTTAGCAGCTGAGGTTAAATTGGACCCAGGTTAGTGGTGATTATGATGCATCTTCGGAGGACAGAAAGCCTGGTCTTTATCATCTCTACTTCTTGCGAGTGGCCTTCTCCCTTTCTTCTTCCTCTTTCTCTCTGCGTCTCTTGGCTCGGATTCCCTCCAACTTGGCTCCAACGCGTGCCATACGCAGGGCCTGGAACACGCTGTGTTTCTTCTCCTCTTCCGTGATGGCGCGGGCTTTCTCCGGCTTGAAGACGGTCTTGATGGGCATGATGGGTCCCGCCAGCTGCTTAGCCAACTTCAGCTCTGCTTCCTAAAAAATTGAGAGAAAAATAAAATTAAGAAAAGTAGAAAACACTTCGGGGGAGAAATGGACTATTTATCATTTTTTCCTTTTTTTTTTCTCCCAATTTTTTTAAAATTGGCCTAATATATTGTGAGCAAACAAGCAGGATGTCTTTAATAAATGTTTGCCTAATAAAGGGAACTAAAAAAAAAAAAAAAAGCAACAAAAAAGGATAGTACAATGGCCCAACTGTAAATAGTTCCATTTGGTACAAAGCCTAAAATAAAAGGGTGCAATGCCCAAAATAAGAGGGTGGGATGCCCAAAATAAGAGGGTGGGATGCCCAAAATAAGAGGGTGGGATGCCCAAAATAAGAGGGTGGGATGCCCAAAATAAGAGGGCAGGATGCCCTAAAATAAGAGGGTGGGTTGCCCAAAATAAGAGGGTGGGATGCCTAAAATAAGAGGGTGGGATGCCCAAAATAAGAGGGCAGGATGCCCTAAAATAAGAGGGTGGGTTGCCCAAAATAAGAGGGGTGGGATGCCAAAAACATTTGCTGACCTCAGCGTCACCCTTCATGTGTTTGCCAGGCTTCCTCGGGAACAGGATCAGCTTGGATTTATACTCCTTGAGTCGCTGTACGTTGGTTTGCAGACCCTCCACAGATGTATTCCTTCTCCTGTGGTCTACGGCAATGCCGATGGTGGGAGCGTACCGCTTGAAGATACCTGCAGCCTGAGAGATGAAAAATGCAGTAATACTAATTATGTGACTTATCAGTACACAGGTCCCAAATATACAGTGTGTTTAAAAAAAAAATGCAACAAAATATAAGGAAATACCACACGTAGAATGTATAACATCGATAATATGTGACCGGCTCTACAAAAAGGTGTCTTATGTCGCGAAAAAATGAAATTGGGTTATATACATGGTAAGAAAGCCCACAACGTAAGCTTTCATTAAGTATATAATAGAGATCCATAGCCCCTCCAATTTTGGAGACACGATGTGTTTACATATAGATTACTTTTTCGGAGTTCAAATTACACAACTGAGAAAACAGGCTTTAAAATAGCTGGCTCTGCTGTACTACAACAGAACGATGCACACAAATCTTGGTTTTTACCACTTTATTCAAAATCAAAATCAACATTTCTTTAATGAAACCTTAAACTGTAGGTATTAAAGATTTCTTTCATGACAAAAAAAACAACACCACATTTTGACGAAATGTTTACCCTCTCAACGTTGAGCGGGCCATTACATGATAGTGCACAGCGCGATTTAAGACACCTTTTTGTAGAGCAGGTCACATATAGATATGGTTTCAAAGATACTGGTTTTCACTTTAAAATGAGACATCAAACATCCAAATCTTACAATGTTTAACAGAGCTATGAATATAATTTCCCAAGAGCGGTCAAATTGACCATGGGACCAAGTTTTTCTAAATTTTGTTTGGATACTGTGCAAGTGTAGACTTGAAATCAAGTCGTTTGACATTTTTGTCTTTGTCCGTGCAGGCGCCACCGAAATGAACCAGAGCTGACGGCAGCGGGCATGGTGGCTCAGCGCTGGTTCATTTCGGTGGCGGCTTGATTTCGAGTCTACACTTGAACAGTATCCAAACAAAATAAAAAAACTTGGTCCCATTGTCAATTTGACCCCTCTTGAAAAATGATTCAAAACTCTGTCAAACATTGTCAGATTTGGACGTTTGATGTCTCATTTTAAAGTGGAAACCAGTATCTTTGAAACCATATCTATATTATTGATGTTAGTTATACATTCTTCGTGTGGTAATTCCGTTATATTTTGTTGCATTTTTATTGATACACCCTGTATATAGGCCACGCAAAAAAAAGTATTGTCCAAGAGAGACTTATAGCGTTACTGTTAGTCTTCTTCAACTTTAAGCATCCCTTGTGGTAAAAGTTGGGACTATCTCCGCATAATAACATGCGATGTCCGGATATGAAATTCTTTTCCACACGGTTAACTAGGAACACTTGCATATAGAACCAACCACAACGGGGAGTCAGGTTGGCGTAGCGGTACTTTCAAAACCCTTTCCACTGATGTGATCCGGGTTCGAATCCCACTTGGGTTTTCAGTCTCAACTTGATTCTGTGTGGTTTTTCTCAAAAATATTCTCCTGGGGTTTCCCTCCCACATCTAAAACTGCAATTTCTTCACATTGTTTTCTCATTACTGGGACCCACCCATGGGATTAAAGTGGATTCCACTGAGCAAGCTCCCAAAGTAAAATAAGAAATAAATATATACCGAGATACAAAAACACTAATTTGTGGCTGGATTTTGATTATGATAATCAACAAATTAACAGGTCAATGTAACATAAAGCTAGGATACAGAAATCAAGCAATAATTACCTTGAGTTCTTCCAGAGAGAAGCCTCGTCCACCTCTGACCTTAGTGTGGTACTTGAAGGTCGGGCAGCGGACGATGGGACGCAGGGGTCCAGCTGCGGGGCGAGGAGCGATCCGTAGAGCCTTCTTGACACGGTTCTTGCGTCGACGGGCCTTGCGCATGGGCTGGCTGAACCATGTCTTAACACGCTCTTGCCAGTTTTTGTGGAAGTGGACGTTAGGGATGACGCTATTCCGTCGTTTCGTCATCTTGAAACCTGTGGCATGATTTAGTCCAGTAAAAAGGTGCAAAGATTTCATGAGTAACCGATATAAATCAGGTCAAGTGATGTCAAAAAAGGAAGAGAATAAGGTGTTTCACGGTAATATGCGCCATCTTGTTCACAGGGCAAATTTACACGCGTTGCTGTGTACGCATCGTCGATCGAAAGCTTTTGAGCTTCCTAGTCATCATGCATTCATTTTAAAACGTGCGCACGTCTAGCAACGCGTGTTCTTTTTGCCCGTGAACAAGATGGCACATATAACCGTGAAACACCTTATTCACATGCAGTGCAGGTAAGGATTGAACAATTTTAGTCAAGTTTTAGGGGCTCCGGAAGATTAGCAAACAGTGAGACTTTACATTTTTATTGTTTAAACGATTTATTTTAAAAGGATATATTTAACAATTATTGACTACTGTTATGTTAGTCTGAGTTACTTTGCCCTAATTATCGCTTTTTTAACATTTGGACATGATCTGGCGATACCAGAGCCAGAGTCCGTGTAACATGCATCAGTCAAAATGTCTTAATGTGGTTCAAAATGTCCCCACCGCCATAACAATAATTAACAAAATACCTCAAAATCGCCTAAATAGCCTTCCATGTGTGTCCAATATCAACTTCCGGGGCTTCGGGGGTACTCACGAACAATTCTTTACCTGCAAATCTAGGAAATTTGACGATGGTATTCAAAGTAGTGTGCACTGTTACTCGCCATCTTAAAAATTAAACCAAATCCTGACGCATATGGTGGCCCTGGCAGGACATAATCGGTGGTGATTATTTTTACAATGTCGTGAATATTTACGACTGGTCTGAGTGGTCAAAAATATTTTGTGACATCGTGAATTTGTTAGGATATTAGTGAATATTTTTGCCACGTCGTAACAATTATGAGGCCGCAAAATATATTTACAACCGTTCATTCGTGAACAAATTCACAACGTCGCATACAAATATTGACGGCCGATTATGTCTCGCGTCAGGGCCAACATATGTGTCAGAATTTGGTTTTATTTTTGAGAGGGCGTTGGTCTTGGACACATATGGAAGGCTATTAAAAAAATGTAGGCGATTTTGAGGTATTTTGTAAATAGTATTTTTGAGGGGGTGGCGAAATTTTGAGCACATTTTAAGACATTTTGACTGACATGACTGATGAATGTTACATGAATGAACATCACAGCAATCAACAATTGTTTTGTAATACATGTACATGTAATATCGTGTCAAAAAAAGATAAATAGTGGTATTTTTGTAACTTCGTTAGTTACCCCCGGCCCTCCTTCCCACCTAGTACTACTACAGTTCGAATTCTTCCCCCTTCCGACATACACAAAACAAAATCGTATATCGTGACACACAGTCTGACAGAAAAAGACTAGGCCTACTGTCAATGCAGTTGCTATTTTTTCAAAATAAACAGTTTAAATAATTACTCAATATGTGGCCAACTACAATATCTATTTATTTTAGTTTTACAATATTTGATGGTTAAAATATATCTCAGATTCTGAAGGCTTCGTTTCTACTCAACTCACCGGGTCACAATTCACACCACGAAGAGAGTGATTGAAACCTGCAATACCACCTCGAGAATCCTATTGCAGATCACACATGTGCCGAAATCACTAAACATGTACCAGACTATTTGAGATATTGGCGCAATGGGGTATGGGAAAATATTGTCTCGTACTAAATGAACAAAATTATTTGCTATTTTTGTGTACACATAATTGCAATATTTAGCTCAATTTCAAAAATAAAATAAAAATGTGAATAAATATTTGTCATAGTCATTTCTTTGATACTTTACATTTGTAATACAGAGCGGTAGAGTTATAATTGTATTTTACATTCTGAACGAGCACAATATGGCAGCGCCCATGAAAAATACATGACAACAACAATGTGTATGCGGTACTAAAAAGGTAATTGTTGCTCTATGCTTGCACACTGTAACTAATAAAAGTAAATTAAAAAAACATAGAGCACGACTAATTGCAGAATACCACACCACTCAAAAATATTGGGCTACACAGTTGGAACAAAACGCAAACAAACAAATGAAGGCTGGTTATTGCACTCCGTAGTACTGTTGAGCGCATTTTTTTAATTTGCGCATTTTTTAAATTTGCGCGCACAAATTTTAAAAACTGCGGGCGGGGATTTATTTTGGTTAAGTTTGCGCGCACAAACTTAAATTGCGCGATGCGGTCAACAACCAAGGCAAATACTGACACGAACTACACGGTAGGCACGAGTTTTACATCGGCGTCAGCGCGCGCTATAGTGCGCGCGGATTCCACGCGTCGCGTCATTTTCAGCACTCGGTAAATGATGCGTGGCGGCAACATCATGGCAGTAGAACCAACAGTAAATGTTGACGAGTTTTGCAGAGGACAAAAAAATAAGAAACAGGCAGTTTAAAATTTGAACAAAAAATATATTGATTCCTAAAAATATGAGGGTTAAGCCACTGTAAAATAAATATTAAGAATATTAAATATTAAAATTATATATAGGGTTGAATGAGTTGATTTTGTTTTTTATATTCCCTCTCCCAAAACCACCCATGAATGATCATCAATCCTTGAATTGGTCGCGCCCAGGCCTGAAATATATTCCTGCCACCATATAAAAATAGACACGCACATGAGTATTTTTGTAGAACCAAATCCCTGGAGTTTGAAAACGCAAGTCTCAAATGCTCAATCTCCACAAATAATTTATATTCGTGTAGGCCACATGGACTTTTCATTCAAAATTATCTTTTTATTATCTTATTTTTTTTTCTTTTTTGAAAAAAATAATAAATGTAACCATTTGGGCCCCTTTTTTTTTCAATTTAATTTTATACTTTAGAATCACTGTGTACCGCTTTGTTATAGGAAGGCTAGGGTGTGACGTGTTGTCCTGTAGGCTAGGGTGTGACGTGTAGTCCTGTACGGTGCATACTTGATCGACCCACATGAACTTTAATTTTTAATCGTGGGTGAACAATGTTTTAATTTTAAATTGGAAGAGGATGTAAATTTATGTGACATGTTTACTGCATGACTCGAATTAAGATGTGTCAGGTGGCCATTTTTGAAAGAAAAAAAAAGGGCCTCCTCCTTTCTTAAAAAAAAAAAGGCATGACGCTAAGGCCAAATAACAAAAATAACATGTTTAGCGTCACCGCCCGCTTCCTTTTTGGGGGCCGCCTCCTTTTTTTCTTTTTTTTTCTTTAAAAAAACCACTTTAGCATCACTAGCTAGTCTAGTGTGTACATGCTCTGGAAATATATTTGTTTCTAATAGGAAGGCTAGGGTGTGACGTGTAGTCGTGTACGGTGCATACTTGATCGACCCACATGAATTTTAATTTCTAATCGTGGGTGAACCATGTTTTAATTTTAAATTAGAAGATAGGGTGTGACATGTTTTATACTGCACGACTCGAATTAAGATGTGTCGGGCGGCCATTTTGAAAGGAAAAAAAAAAAATAGGGCCTCCTCCTTCCTTTAAAAAAAAGGCATGACGCTAAACATGTTTTTTTTTGTATTTGGCCTAAACATGTTTTTTTTTATTTGGCCATATAGCGCCCCGGCCCCACGTGTTCAACGGGCAATAGCCTTTTCATTTTTAACAAACCGCCCCGGTACGGGTATGGGTGGCCAAAAGTTACAAACACTAGCAATTTGTTGTTAACAAATTGTGATGCAAAGCAAAATGTTTGACAAATCTTTTAAAAGGCAAATGCATTCTGTTATTTATTTATTTGCTCATAATAATAGATTAAACACTGTTTAAACAAATTCTAGCATTTTTACAAAGTTTTTTTAATTTGTTCTTGTTTTCACTACTGGTTTTCCATACTTTTGCCAAATCTTTGATTGTATCCCAGCATCCCTTGAGCGCACGCTTTGTCACAAAGGATTTTGAACTTACAGTTTGTGTGCAACGCTGGTTTACTCAAGTTTTGAACAAAAATATCACTTTAGACAGAAATTAACAAACAGCAGAACGCTACTTTGGCCTTACCCTTTTTACCTTCGGAGATAAAATATAATTCTAAGGCAAGTAATTCATGGTGGTGGTCAGAATTTTGTTTGAATAATAAAGATCGCGCGATTTTCAAAAAATGCGCGTCAACTCCTATGCGCAAATTTAAAATTTGTGCGCTCAAACTAAGTTTGCGTGTTTAAAAATTGCGCAACGCGCATTTTTTAAAAAGTGCGCGCCGTCCAAAAATGCGCTCAACAGTACCATGATGAACTGTCTTGCTATGTATTGCTAATGGCACACAGGGCGCTATGACCGCCATACGTGCCAACAGAACCTACTACAACAACAAGGCTGGTTAAAAAAAGTCCCAAGTATTAAAAGTAATACATAACTATTCCGTAGGTGCCTTCGCGGCCGGCTAGCTACAGCCAGGGTTGAAAGGTGGGGGACGCCCTCTTGTGGTCTTGGATAAATATATCCGGCACTCGGCAGCAATTACTTGTGTACCAGCTTGTGATAATGTGGTACTTATGTGGGTGGTAGACCGTGCATCAGTTTGTGCATGATTTCTATTGTTTAATGTCGTTAACCTGTTAAAAAACCTCTCTAGGGCTCCGCTCTGCGGGAGTCAGGAGCCTCATAGTTCTAGGGGTAGGCGTAACCTAGCTACGAAGTGGAGTAGAGTGGTGGGGTATTCTGCAATTGTACCTAAAGTATTGCAAAACAGGCATGATTTTACCAATGCTTTGAATGATGATAGAATGAACAAATGCGGGGAAAATGGGGTCATACTATAGTCTAAAAATCATTGACAAGACACCGACAAGACATCCAAAACATATTCTATATTGACGAAAGAGGTATAGAACTGTAAGTGTAATACATATAATATACTCAACTTGAGGTTAAATTTCATTTGTAGAAATGGAATTTATTTCACGTGAAAAATATCTCTATCTCGCACGATGTTCGGTAACTTTGGTCAGGGGCGTAGCGAGGACATTTTTATTGGGGGGTGTGGAAGTAAATTTGCTGACTCTAAGCCGAGCGAGCGCGAAGCCATGTATGGCATTGGGTTCCGGGGCCCACTTAAGGGCAACGAACAAATGTTGATTCTAGATGCTCTGTGGTGCAATCTGAGGCATTTTCTGGCTACTTTCCTCTGGCTCTTTTAATCAAGCAAAACAAATCTTTGCAATTTTGATTGCATCCTTTTTCTGCTGAGCGGAACTCATCACAGAGCAGGGAGGGGGATGACTGGCATCATGATCAAAAGATGATTAACATCAAGGCATCTAATCGCCTAATAAACAGTTCACTGCGAAATCTCCTACTTTTTTCAATTCACTGTAGTGTACACATTGTGGAGGCCTATTTTACCAAGATTTTAGATTTATAGTTCTATGGAAACTTGAACCATGCTTGAACTGAGGTAAGGACATTGAGATTTACTGTTCTTTGGTAACTTTGAACTCTCAGTGGCCTAATGGTCACTTAGTCTCAAGTCTCACAAGAACTTATGGTCAAATGGGGGTCAATGTACACCTAAAGATAGACGATGATTCAAAGTTCGCTGGAGAGTTACTGAAAAGGCATTCTGTGTTATTACCCTCAGTCGGCATTTAGAGCCTCAGTCGGCAAATGGGCAACCAAATTATTTATTTGGTGGCCCATTTTGCCGACTGAGTTTTTGTGGTCCAGGCCAGTTGCCGACTGAGGGTCGAAATGCCGACTGAGGGAAATTATTAAGTGGGGGGGGGGGGGGGGGGGGGGGGGGGGGGGGTGGGGGGTATGACACACCCCCCCCCCACACCCCCTAGTCGCTCAACCCCTGACTTTATTTGTCCGTAATAACACTAATGTGAGTATGCTCTCGTGGGCGAGTATACGATGGTTGCCATCTTGCCTTCGCACAGAGTTCTACGGAGAGGCTTGTTTTTGGAAAAAACAAAACCCACTTTTGTAGGCATTTAATCCCCCTTTTTTAACCAGTTCGCGCCGGATGACGAATATAAACGCAAAGTTTTCTCCAGATTCAAAACGGATGACGCATAAACACGCCACGAGCAAGGCCGGAAATGTCTGTCAGCAGCGAGCAAGGACGGAAATGTCTGTCAGCAGCGAGCAAGGCTGGAAATGCGTGGGTGTGCTTCCCGGTACTGGCGGCCTAAACCTGCTTCGGATCGAGTTTTGTTCAAAATAATTCCGCGCGTTGGCTTGGTGATGTTAAAATAATACCGGGCGAACTGGTTAAGCATACAGTTTAGTACCGCATTCACCAATTTAGTACATGCTGGGGAGGAGTTTTTCGTGTCTTGTTGGTGCTTTGTCTGTCTTGTCGATGTCGGTGTATTACCAGAGGTCGCAGGTTTAAGTCCCGCCTTGCCAAATTTCTTTGTTCACTTTAAAATGAATTGTCGGTGTCTTGCGTCTTGTCAGTTATTAGTATGACCGGGAAAATGTGACACTTCTTTTCTTTTACAGACTTGGATTTGGTAATAAGGATAGTAAAGATGACTCTCTACCACAGAGGTTTTGCATGTCCACTAAGAGTAAGCGTAAGAGCGGAGTTTTGCCGTTTGAAGCTTTGGAGGAAACTGACCAGATGTTTGTACAGCAAAACTGGAAAATGGCCGGTAAGGAAGATATAACCCAAAAAAACAAAACTTGAAAAACATTGATATTAAACTCATCACTAATGTGTATGTCCCAACTCCCATGTATCTTTTAATATGTATCATTTAAAGGGATCGTATACGTTTGGTACTTGGAACCCACTGTTTGTTTCACTCCTATATAGTTATAGATAATATACCATAAAACTAACCTGTAAAAATTTCATTTCAAAAAGTGGTAACGATTTTGAGATATTGCCGAAAATCTGGAGCGGTTATGTCCACGCAGAAAGAATAATCTGCATTGGAATACACAATCTGAGAAACGTCACTGTAGTAACACTTCTCAGATTCAAATTTTTGGGGATAAAAAGTGATATCTTTTTCCATAACCGCAATACTTCGAAGTGAAAAGTTTCTAAAAATGCATTATACTATCCATTATTGCCATTAATTTTTGGAGTAATTACCAAACGATACGATCCCTTTAATACATTGACAGGCCCTGCAATTAATTTACGAGGCCACATCTTGAAAAGGTTACAAGAATTTTTTGTGAATCTGATCCATTTCTTATATTACAGGTGGACAAGTTTTCTGCAGAGACCCGTGAAGAGTTAGAGACATATTGGAAGGATAAACTACAGGCATACAGTACAGAATTGAGACTTAACAAAAAGGTAACAAATCATGTTAAGACAAGAGAAAGTAATTATAATTGCGTGTGAAAGAGGAAAGCCTATGGTACTAACAAAAGTAATACCACCGGACCCTGTGACCAAAACCCTGGCATTTCTGGCAAAATGAGACGGAACTGGGCAGAGGTTGAAATGAGGATTCTCAGGTATTAGAAAAGAGGATAACATTCTCATTACAATGCTGTTTCTTGTACTTCAATCAGACATTCACTAACCCCCTAGGCTTTACTTTGGGCTAAAGAACTGAGTACTACAAAATACTACTTTGTATTTTGTAGCACTGGGTCCCTCTGTGACTGATGATTGGGTGTGTACTGACAGAGTACAGATACTGGCAACTACAAAATAATAATTAGTGGTAATACAGGTCAGTTACTGGATACTACCAAATACTAGTAATAGGGTGTAGTATTTTTTAGTATTTGGTACTTCCACCCCAATTGTATTTGTAGTATTTTTTAGCATTGGGTCTTTTTGCTTGTTGAGTGTGTTTGAAGTTTGGGACACAGTAATGGGTTTTGGTGATTGATTTTTTCCAAGGCTGGACTACTGCATTTGTTTGCCAGGTAAGTTTTTCTTCTAAACCCAGCCACCTCAGTACATGTACTACATATTACTATGTACACTATTTGGGGTGAAGCACTATTTTGTACTTCCCTCAAAACAGTGTACATAGCAATACATAGTACATGTACTGCATATTACTCTGTACACTATTGGGGGTGAAGTACCAAATACTAAATATTACTACAGGCATTGCACACAAGTAGTGGAGAGTACTGCATACTACTTTTTACTACTAGTAGTATTTAGTAGCATCAGGGTTAACAAGTTATGCTTGTTTAAGTTTGCATTAATCAACATGTTGCAAAAGTAAAATATTGAGAAAAAGGCCTTTGAAGTTTTGAGTTTTGTACATGTGATGTACATGGACAAATGTCAATTGTTTTTCCTTAAAACACTTTTTTTTATGCCACTACTTTGTTACTTTTTTATTAGAAATATAGTTAGAAGACATAACAACGATTACAAATATCAATAAATCTGAAATTTTGAAAAAAATAACTACCATTCACTATTTTGCATTTTTCTCTTCTGTAGCCTCTGCCCAGTTCCGTCTCATTTTGCCAGAATCCCCTTACATATTTCAATCCATATTCTATTCATTTGGATGGATTTACATTACATAATTGTAGAGAAATTCTGAGAAAGATGTTTAAAGACACATTTATATCAAAGTCATCTGTAGGGAGGTTGAGCCACAAACAAAAAACATCACAACGTTTCATCAACCTTTCAAATGAGGAACCTCTGAGAAATAACCCATTCCATTCTTATCAAATTTAACAGCTATTGTTTTTGCATATGTGACCTGCTCCAACGAAACCCGGACAAAGTTGACAATTTGTTTTTTAGATTTGGCTTTTTAAAAACTCTCTAGGTTCTCAGCTTTAAAATGATGTATCATTTACATATGTACATATGGGGAAAGAATTTAGTGATAAAACCCTGACAACCTAATTATGACATAAACAGCTTTGAAGTTCGGAAAAGCGTATTATTTCTATACACAATTGTTTCACAAAATCGACACAAAAAACACTTCTGGGTGACGGTTTATTTTCAAATTTGGGAAGATTGTAGATTAATAGTTTGTGATTCAGGAAAACCCAAAACCTCAAAATGGTAAAATACACCCCGAAATGACTTCACAAGTACATTGTAATAAAACACATTGTGGGACTTTGTCCGGGTTTCGTTGGAACAAGTCACTTATATTCCCCTGCCTCTAAAAATTGAAACTAAATGGACTGGTGTACTCGAAACATGCAGCTAAAGTAAAATACAACAATGATCGTTGGAGAGTATTATTATTGTATTATAATGAAACTTAATTGTTTTCCCCCTTCCTTGTATTGTAGGACAAGAGACCTAAGTATTACATCCTGTCCATGTTCCCCTATCCTTCAGGACGGCTACACATGGGACACGTCAGGGTTTATACCATCAGTGACACCTTTGCCCACTTTCATCGTTTGAATGGCAAACAGGTCAGTGGTTTGATTAACCCTAACCACCCCGAGTCCATCAAAATCCATTTCCTGTTTTGGAGGATTTTAGCGGATTCAGGATACCTCCATATTGAACAACTGGAGGAGTGTGATGGATTGAGGATTTTAAGCCTAGCGTTACTGCAGGAGTTTGATGGATTCAGGATACAGAAATTCAGGTGATGGACTATGATGGACTCTATGGAGAAACGCACTGCAATTTTTTGTATGCCACCTAGGTTTCCTGAATCCGTCACAGTCCATCAAACTTTTGCTGGTGGATTATGATGGACTCAGGATCTCTCCAGAATGCATACTGGTGGAGTCTGATGGACTCAGGACACCAGCAGTTTTTGCAAACCAAAATTGGTGGACTGTGGCGGATTCAGGATACTTTCTAGTAAAAGCCGTGAGGGAGTTAGGGTTAATTCATTTCAAGAAAGAATAATTTAAGTTCAAGAAAGAAATTGACCGGATTGAGGTAGGTTTGAACCTACCACCTCTGGATTCCTGTACCAGTGCTCTACCAACTAAGCTGTCCAGCCCTACATTGGCATTTTTCCATTTGTGACCCACTCTTCAAAAATGTGTATTATGTTGCAAAAACGTGAAATCAAGTTATATACATGGTTGGAAAGCTCACAACACAAGCTTTTATTAGGTATTTAATAGAGCTCCATAGCCCCTCCTGTTCTTGGGATGTGACGCGTTTACATATTAAATGCTTCAATGGAGTTCAAATTACACAATTGAGAGAACAGGATTAGGAAATAGCTAGCTTTGTTGGAGAACAACAGAATGATGCACACAAAATGGTCGTTTTTTCTGCACTTTATTCATCGAAATTAACATTGCTGTGAATAAAACCTCAAACTGTAGGTATTAAAGATGTAATTCATGACGAAAAATAAAAATCACATTTTGACAAAACTTTCATTGCCATCACATGATAATGCACAGCGCGACTTAATACCCTTTTTTTGTGGAGCTGGTCACATTTGGCAGTTAGGATTCTGCTGTCACGATGAATTCAGATGTCACGATGAATTCAGATCCCGAAAAGAATTGCACAGTGGACGTTCAGTATAGTGTTTTCGACAACCAGTTGTCTTTAGATATATTTTTCTCTTGGACTGTTGCATAAGTTTGTTTTTAATTGTGTAGTAATACTTACCTCATTCAGGTGCTGCATCCGATGGGATGGGATGCGTTTGGTCTTCCAGCTGAGAATGCCGCCATTGAAAGAAAACTCAAACCAGACGATTGGACTTACAGGTAATCATCGGAAAGACACAGGCCAGTGAGGTAGACAGGTAATCATCAAAAAGATACAGGCCAGTGAGGTAGACAGGTAATCATCAGAAAGATACAGGCCAGTGAGGTAGACAGGTAATCATCAGAAAGATACAGGCCAGTGAGGTAGACAGGTGATCATCAGAAAGATACAGGTCAGTGAGGTAGACAGGTAATCATCAGAAAGATAAAGGCCAGTGAGGTAGACAGGTTGTCATCAGAAAGATACAGGCCAGTGAGGTAGACAGGTAATCATCAGAACGATACAGGCCAGTGAGGTAGACAGGTAATCATCAGAAAGATACAGGCCAGTGAGGTAGACAGGTAATCATCAGAAAGATACAGGCCAGTGAGGTAGACAGGTAATCATTGGAAAGATACAGGCCAGTGAGGTAGACAGGTAATCATCAGAAAGATACAGGCCAGTGAGGTAGACAGGTAATCATCAGAAAGATACAGGCCAGTGAGGTAGACAGGTAATTATCAGGACAATACAGGCCAGTGAGGTAGACAGGTAATTATCAGGACGATACAGGCCAGTGAGGTAGACAGGTAATCATCAGAAAGATACAGGTCAGTGAGGTAGACAGGTAATCATCAGAAAGATACAGGCCAGTGAGGTAGACAGGTAATCATCAGAAAGATACAGGTCAGTGAGGTAGACAGGTAATCATCAGAAAGATACAGGCCAGTGAGGTAGACAGGTAATTAACAGAAAGATACAGGCCAGTGAGGTAGACAGGTAATCATCAGAAAGATACAGGTCAGTGAGGTAGACAGGTAATCATCAGAAAGATACAGGCCAGTGAGGTAGACAGGTAATCATCAGAAAGATACAGGTCAGTGAGGTAGACAGGTAATCATCAGAAAGATACAGGCCAGTGAGGTAGACAGGTAATCATCAGAAAGATACAGGCCAGTGAGGTAGACAGGTAATCATCAGAAAGATACAGGTCAGTGAGGTAGACAGGTAATCATCAGAAAGATACAGGCCAGTGAGGTAGACAGGTAATCATCAGAAAGATACAGGTCAGTGAGGTAGACAGGTAATCATCAGAAAGATACAGGTCAGTGAGGTAGACAGGTAATCATCAGAAAGATACAGGCCAGTGAGGTAGACAGGTAATCATCAGAAAGATACAAGCCAGTGAGGTATAGACAGGTAATCACCAGAAAGATACAGGCCAGTGAGGTATAGACAGGTAATCATCAGAAAGATACAGGCTAGTGAGGTAGACAGGTAATCATCAGAAAGATACAGGCCAGTGAGGTAGACAGGTAATCATCAGAAAGATACAGGCCAGTGAGGTAGACCGGTAATCATCAGAAAGACACAGGCCAGTAAGGTAGACAGGTAATCATCAGAAAGATACAGGCCAGTGCATGAGGTAGACAGGTAATCATCAGAAAGATACAGGCCAGTGAGCTAGACAGGTAATCATCAGAAAGATACATGCCAGTGAGGTAGACAGGTAATCAACAGAAAGATACAGGCCAGTGAGGTAGACAGGTAATCAACAGAAAGATACAGGCCAGTGAGGTAGACAGGTAATCATCAGAAAGATACAGGCCAGTGAGGTAGACAGGTAATCAACAGAAAGATACAGGCCAGTGAGCTAGACCGGTGATCATCAGAAACATACAGACCAGTGAGGTAGACAGGTATACCCATCAGAAAGATACAGGCCAGTGAGGTAGACAGGTAATCATCAGAAAGATACAGGCCAGTGAGGTAGACAGGTAATCATCAGAAAGATACAGTCCAGTGAGGTAGACAGGTAATCATCAGAAAGATACAGGCCAGTGAGGTAGACAGGTAATCATCAGAAAGATACAGTCCAGTGAGGTAGACAGGTAATCATCAGAAAGATACAGGTCAGTGAGGTAGACAGGTAATCATCAGAAAGATACAGGCCAGTGAGGTAGACAGGTAATCATCAGAAAGATACAGGTCAGTGAGGTAGACAGGTAATCATCAGAAAGATACAGGTCAGTGAGGTAGACAGGTAATCATCAGAAAGATACAGGCCAGTGAGGTAGACAGGTAATCATCAGAAAGATACAAGCCAGTGAGGTATAGACAGGTAATCACCAGAAAGATACAGGCCAGTGAGGTATAGACAGGTAATCATCAGAAAGATACAGGCTAGTGAGGTAGACAGGTAATCATCAGAAAGACACAGGCCAGTAAGGTAGACAGGTAATCATCAGAAAGATACAGGCCAGTGCATGAGGTAGACAGGTAATCATCAGAAAGATACAGGCCAGTGAGCTAGACAGGTAATCATCAGAAAGATACATGCCAGTGAGGTAGACAGGTAATCAACAGAAAGATACAGGCCAGTGAGGTAGACAGGTAATCAACAGAAAGATACAGGCCAGTGAGGTAGACAGGTAATCATCAGAAAGATACAGGCCAGTGAGGTAGACAGGTAATCAACAGAAAGATACAGGCCAGTGAGCTAGACCGGTGATCATCAGAAACATACAGACCAGTGAGGTAGACAGGTATACCCATCAGAAAGATACAGGCCAGTGAGGTAGACAGGTAATCATCAGAAAGATACAGGCCAGTGAGGTAGACAGGTAATCATCAGAAAGATACAGTCCAGTGAGGTAGACAGGTAATCATCAGAAAGATACAGGCCAGTGAGGTAGACAGGTAATCATCAGAAAGATACAGACCAGTGAGGTAGACATTCATGTTCCTAAGACTTGATGACGTCAAATTTCAAATTTATGCAGTGATTTTGACAAAAACTGTTCTGACTCTAACTTTCTAGGCAGTATTGGTGAGGACCTTCTTCAGTGCTTTAAATCCTCTATTTTGCAGAAATCTAATGGCACATTCTTTTTTCTGTAACTTCTCCAGACAGGGCAGGAAGGTCCATTGTTTAGCCCCTCAACATAATAGTTCCTGCGTTGTACCTTTCTTAATCCCAATGATCAGGGGGGGGATTAGGTTCAATCTTCAGGAAGGGTCAAGATTTGTGTTACCTTTTGAAATAATAAATAGTAAATGCTTCTTGATGTTGATTGTTGTTACATCTGTGGTTATAATACAGATTATAATATAAGATCGTTTTGCTTTGTTCTTCTCAACAGCAATATAGAATACATGAAGAAACAGTTAAAAGATCTGAGTTTGTGTTTTAATTGGGATAGGGTAAGTAGACCTCTATAAATGATTACAACGGTTGTCATTTGATTTAGTGTCTCATGAGTCTGAAGAGGAACTTTGTTATAAATTTGTATGTAACCTACTTAAAGATGATACATTTAGTAGCTGGCTTCCTGAGCAAAGAACACAAATTCATAGTCGTAAATTAAGAAACAGTAATCACCTCTCTATTCCTCGTTGCAAAACTAACCGGTATAAAAACAGTCCTGTACCTTATCTCTGTAGGCTATGGAACACAAAAAATTTATTAATTTTTTATAGTGTTTTATCCAGTTTTTCTTTTTAAACTGCGAATGATAACACATGTACGTATTGCCTGTTTACCATTGTTGTCTTTTACTGTCATTGTTATCCGTGTCTGAACAGCTGTATTTGTTGTCCATATCTGATTTGTTTCCAATAGTGTTCATGTCTGAGTTTCTGTTATAGTTGTCCATGTCAGTTGCTGTCATTTCTGTTCATGACTGAGTTGTTGTCCTTTTTGTCCATGTCTGAGTTGCTGTCATCATTGTTTTGCATGTCTGAGTTATTGTCATTGTTGTTATTGGTAAAAAAAAAAAAAAAAAAAAAAAATATATATATATATATAAATTCATTAGCTTTTATATATTTTTATATTTTATTTTTATTTATTTTTTCTTCTAATATTGTATAAATAAAACTCAATTCGGCCTCCTTAAGGCTGTGAAGTTTTTATTTTTAAAATAAACCAAACAAAAAATAAAAAATAACTCAGTCTCCAGATCTATATTTTTGTCTCTCGATCTGGACCGTAGGAGGTTACTACTTGTAATCCTGATTACTACCGCTGGACACAGAGCATCTTTGTCAAGCTGCACAATGCGGGACTGGCCTATCAGAAAGAAGCGTTGGTTAACTGGGATCCCGTCGATCAAACCGTGCTGGCAAAGGAACAGGTGAACAAGAGAATATGTGAGGCGTTCTGGCAAAATGAGACAGAACTGGGCACAGGGCATAGTGCAGAAATCTGCAAAATGATTAATAATTGGTGATTTTTAAAAATATTCTATTTTTTCGATATTTGTAAACTTTGGTATTCCTACTAACTACATGTATATTTGGGAAGATGTGTAATAGTAGTGTTTTTAAGGAAAAACTGCTTACATTTGTCCATATCACATGAACAAAACTCAACTTCAAATGCCTTTTTCTCAATATTTTACTTTTGCGACATGTTGTTGAAATGCAAAATTTAAACAGCCATAACTTGTCAATGAAATGTCAGATTGAAGCGCAACAGCGTTGTAAGGAGAATTAATTTTACTACAAAAGATAATTGTTCATTGACATTTTCCATTTTTTTCAGTTGATTATTTTTCTCTTTAAATTCAGGTTGATGAGAATGGACACTCGTGGAGATCAGGTGCCAAAGTGGAACAAAAGCTCCTGAAACAATGGTTCCTGAAAATGACGCACTACTCCAAGGTGAGACTGAAAGGCAGAAATATTAACTTCAATAGTGGATTCGAGAGAATAAAAGGAACATTTGTTCACATATATTTGTTTGAGTTTTACAGTTGGTCAGAAAAAACAGAAAATAAGCTTTCATTTGATATATGGCACAACTCTGTAGTGTAATGCATTGGTCTTCACAGTTTCTTTTTTGAAATTTGCTTTTTCTCCATTATTTAAAAAATGCCTTTGTACAGAAATGAAGATTTAAAAATTGTAGTGCTTCATTAAATGCTATGGTAAGAGGATGACAAAAACCTTTATTAACCAGTTCGCGCCGGGATTATTTTAACATCACCGAGCCGAGGGCCGGGATTATTTTTAACGAAACTCGATCCGAAGCAGGTTCAGGCCGATAGTGCCGGGAAGCACACCTACGCATTTCCGGCCTTGCTCGCTGCTGACAGACATTTCCGGCCTTGCTCGTGGCGTGTTTATGCGTCATCCGTTTTAAATCTAGGGAAAACTTTGCGTTTATATTCGTCATCCGGCGCGAACTGGTTAAAACACCACATTTGTGACCTGGCACCATGAAATGAGCGGAAAGTCGCACATGGCCAAAACGAGTTATTGGCCGAAACTTCCATTTTTCAAGTTGGAGGTCGGTTTAGAGTTTTTAACTTTTTTACATACAAAAAAACTTTTTTATCATATCCCAAAATTGTATAGCTCAATTAATTTAGTAGCTGAAATGCAATGAGCGATAGTTTATTTTTTAGGCACAGTTCACGGACTTTGAACTTCGTTTTCACAAAACAAAGGAGCATGACTTCAGCAATTTCAAAAGAGTATGATGGCGGCTAGGAAAAAGCTACAGCAACACACAATACATCATTTGAAAGCTTAGGACTTCTTCTTTCTAGAAATGTAATAATGTCAATTTTGTTATTTTGCGACTTTCCACCCATTCTTTCCACCCATTTTGTGGTGCCAGGTCACATTTGTTAACGCGTCTTATTTTTACTGTTTAATAATGTAAGTTTAGTTGTAATTTGTCAATTGTCCTTTCATTTCTTTCACCAAATCCTTCAGTCTTTGTTGGATGGGTTAGAAGATTTACCCCACTGGCCAGCTAGTGTCAAAAGCATGCAGGCAAATTGGATAGGAGATTGCAGTGGCTGTGCATTCAACTTCAAACAACAGGTACAAATCAGAAGTTTACACTGTTCTTATGTGTCAAGTAACATTTTCAAACAATATTTGACCTGGCACCACGAAATGAGCGGAAAGTCGCACATGGTCAAAACGAGTTATTGGCCGAAATGTTAATTTTTCAAGTGGGAGGTCGGTTTCGAGTTGTTAACGTTTTACATACAAACAACCCTTCTTTATCATATCCCAACATTTTATAGCTCAATTAAAACTCTAAAGTGTGTTTTTTTGTAGCTGAATTGCACTGAGTGATAGTATAGTTGGCACGGTTCACAGACTTTGAACTCCATTTTCTCAAAACAAGGGAGCAGGACTTCAGCAATTTCAAAAGAGTATAGCGGCAGCTAGGAATAAGCTACAGCAACACACAATACATCATTTAAAAGCTTAGGACTTAGCAGAACAAATCAAAATTTGATTTTACTGAGCGTACCCAAAAAGTAAAATGTAGTGTTTTCTCAGTAACTATTCTTAATTTGATGTGTGTAATGACCGCTTGTTTTGCTCAATATTACATATTATTTAAATACCCTACCTAATAAATTATATATCATTTTAAAGCTAAGAACTCGAGGAATCTGGAAATACTAAGATCTTAAAATATCAAAATGTCAACTTTCGTGGGAGCAGGGACGGATTTAACGAAACGCTAAGACGCGTCTTAGGAAGAGTAACTCGTCCAAACTCGCGACTCGTCCTAGGATCGATTTCACTAAAGTTAAGACACGTTCAACACGTCCTAACTTCCATAGCAACGCGGCTGAACTCGTCTTAACTCGTCTTAACTTAAGATCGGTCAGAGGGTCGTCTTATCTCATTAATACGTACGTTAATCATTATTGTCTGAAAACCATTGCATTATCTTCTCGTTAAAGACAAAATTTTGGCCTAGAGTTTTAGTTTCGAAAGAAGAAACAGATTTGATTTTGTTTTGAAACAGGTGTATAGTTTTAAAAACTAATTATGTATACCTTAACTAGTCGACTCTGTGGTAAATAGAACATGCAGAACTACCCTATGTGATTGTACTGCGCAGAATAGTTTTCTGGTAAAAGTTTGTGTTCTCGCACACACGCACGCTAAGAGTTGGTTTGCGTGTTTCTTTTCAACAACTGTTTCCCCTAGCGGTAAAAACAAACATGAAACAGCCATAACATTGATCGTTGAGATGCGTCTTTCATAAGATGGGTTTAGTGAAATCGATCTTAGGACACGTCTTAGCCAAGATCAATCTTTGAGCTAGGACTCGTCCTAAGTCCTAAGATAAGTCGTAAGATAAAACGAGTTTTGTGAAATCGGCCCCAGGTCCCATATAATGTCCACTGAATCCACTAATAGTGTATCCACATCTTGTTCCCATGACGACAGGACACAGACCTCCCGATCCACACCGCACACCCTGAACTCATCTACGGTGCATCTCACATCGTCTTAGCACCCACCCACATTCTCCTCAAGAAGGAGGAATTCCTCAACCGTCTATCACCTGATGTGAGAGAGCAATTGAAACAGATGGATTCTAGAGAGACAGGTATGTGGAGTCATACTCCATACTTTGAAATGTAATTTCACAATCGTAATATTAGTCAGGTTTTTTATGTTTTTTCGTTCACTTTTTGTGTAGATTTGATAAACTATACATTTTTGGAAACGTTAGGATATACTTAACATGAAAACCCACGTTTACATTTGCTCTTAGGTTCTTTATGGTGGCCATCTTGGATCTTTTAAATGGCATTTTGATGACGTCATGATGACGTCACACATTTTTCACAATTGTGTGCATATGTCTATGACCCAATAAACATATTACAATTTTTTTTGGAATTTATCATGTTCTGTTGATGAGATATGGCTTAAAGGTCCAAAAATTCATACAAATTCATAAAAAATCACACGATGACGTCATCATGATGTCACTTTAATTTATACCTATAACACATCCCGCCATACCTGCATACCAAGTTTGAACCCAATCGGACTTCCAGAGATATAGGACATTGACAAAAATGTGACACCCAATGACTTTTCATGTGTCGCGTCACATTAAAGAACCATTTTTTTCAAAAGAACCTAAAAACAAATGTAAACATTGGTTTTCATGTTGAGTATATTCTAACGTTTCCAAAAATGTATAGTTTAGCAAATCTACACAAAAAGTGAACGAAACTTTCAATATGTACATTATGAACCTGACTATATCATGGTATCACATTTTGTGTTTTGTTCGTATCTGTTCCAGACATTAATCTTGGCATCGGTGCCCTTCACCCTTTGACCCAGAGGTCAGTCCCCATCTTCGCCTCAACTCGCCTCGCCTTCCAGGAGAATGTGGAGTCCATGCTAGGCATTCCATGCTCCTGCCGAGAGGATTTCGAGTTTGCTGAGCTGCACAGAGTCTCGTTTGAAAGAGTAATCGATAGAGGAAGCAGTGAGGCTAGACTGGTGAACTCTGATAGGGTGAGAGGTCAAAGGGTAACAGGTCAATCGCTAGATTATAACAGTGAGCATTTGTGACCCGCTCCATTGTAATCAGGAATAAGGCCGTTTTACGCACTCGGCCGTTGAAGTGAACGCAAGGGTGAAAATCGTGACCAAGTTGATTTTTTTAACATTGTATTATTAGGAAGTGTAGTTATCACAGATTATTGTCATTAATGTCTTGTATGTAAAAAGATCAAAAAAAATGAAAATGAAGAGGTTTTGTGTGCGCTCTCCGTATGATTGGGGTGCATTATTGATATGATATTTATAGATGTCATATTTACAAAAATATTAAAGATATGAAATACAAACTACGGGAGATTGTTGTCAAGGTAGTGACCAACTAATGTGGAAACTGTTATGACAATCAGACAACAGGAAGTATGCCGTTGCTATGGTTGTTTATTTGAAAGCCTGCATTTGCGTTTACTTTTACAACTGTTTATTTCAAAGCTGTTTTTCTCGGAATGTGGATTCGGCAAATAAATATACACCTGTCATCTTCATCAGACCATAACTCGTTAACCTAAACAGATACACACTTGTGATGGGTATCATTAGGAAGCTTATGAAATTCCCTTTCTCACCATGTGCATATCTCAAAAAGTCATTTTGAGACTTATTCCTGATTACGATGGAGCAGGTCACATTTATGAAGGTATTTTTTTTTTGGGGGGGGGGGGGGGATGGTTGTTTCGAGTGGATGTTTGGAGAGGCTGTCTCAGAAACACAGCTACAGTTGTTCTGTAACTCTGTCCATAAGCTGGATACTCTGCAATAATCATTGATCTTCTGCCAACGATTTGAGGATTAAGTGTCGTTTTCACTCCAGTTCACAGGAATGACGATGGGGGAAGCCAAGGCAGCCATCATGCAACATGCGAGGCATCTGAATGTAGGAGGTCACATGACAAGTCCCCGGCAGTTTGATTGGTTGATTTCTAGACAGCGTTACTGGGGCACCCCAATACCAATCATCAACTGTGACCAGTGTGGGGTAAGAGTTCAGAGTTCAGATTTCAGAATGTAACAATTGTTGGTTTAGCAAAAAATCTAAAACAATTGTAAGCTGCCATTTAACAAAAACAATTTGTTTTTCTCTTTAAATTATGAAGGCAGTTCCTGTTCCAGAAGGGGATCTTCCTGTAGTGCTGCCTAAGCTAGACACACTCACTGGAAAGGGAATGTCTTCTCTGGCGGAGGTCACAGACTGGGTCAATGTGAGGTGCCCTGAATGTGCTGGCTATGCCAAGCGAGAGACAGACACCATGGACACGTTTGTGGACTCGTCTTGGTATTGTTTGAGGTACACTGACGCAGCCAATGAGAAGGCAGCATTTAAGCGGGAGGCAGCTGATTGGCTGATGCCGGTGGATTTGTACATCGGAGGCAAAGAGCATGGTATGACGATGGTGTAATGAGAGAGATTCTCAAAAACGTGGTCTTCTTTCTACATCATAAGCCAAGTTCTAAGAAACAGGAAAAGCCTTGATTTGTTTAATTTTGTCTTGATCTGACCTTGGAATAGATTACTTGCGATCGAATTGTGGTTGACTTGTAATGTCTTACCAATATTTGACTAACTATCTGTCCTTAGAATAGATGACTTGCGATTGAATTGTGGTCGACTTGTGATGTCTTACCAATATTTGACTATCTGACCTTAGAATAGATGACTTGCAATTGAATTGTGGTCGACTTGTGATGTCTTACCAATATTTGACTATCTGACCTTAGAATAGATGACTTGCGATTGAATTGTGGTCGACTTGTGATGTCTTGCCAATATTTGACTATCTGACCTTAGAATAGATGACTTGCGATTGAATTGTGGTCGACTTGTGATGTCTTACCAATATTTGACTATCTGACTTTGGAATAGATCACTTGCTATCGAATTGTTGTCGACTTGTGATGTCTTACCAATTTTTGACTGACTTTCTGTCCTTAGAATAGATGACTTGCTGTCGAAATGTGGTCGACTTGGGATGTCTTACAAATATTTGACTATGTGTCCTTAGAATAGATGACATGCGATTTAATTGTGGTCGACTTGTGATGTCTTACCAATATTTGACTATCTGACCTTAAAATAGATGACTTGCGATTGAATTGTGGTCGACTTGTGATGTCTTACCAATATTTGACTAACTATTATGTTGATTTTTAAATACAAGCTGATAACCGAGAGTACAAATTGGTCTCCAAGAGCCTCAGGTTGATAGAATTAAGAAAGTCTGTTTTCAGTGTCATACAGTGAATGACACTAACAGCCCTAGTTGGCTGCTGGTTTGAAATTTCTCTTTAAGACCTAGTCTGGTTCCCCGACCTAACCATTTTTTTTAGGCCTAGACGTCTAAATTGTAGGTCAGGTATCAGCCGGCGACAAAAATAGACAATGACGCAATACAAGCAGCGTAGCTATTTTTAAACGACGCAACAATTCAAATTTTAACGGCTCTTCCCAAAAATAGCACAATGACTACAATCACTGTGATATTGTAAGCAGTTCGTCTGGTGTAGACCTTTGCCAATGCGAGTTTTATTTTATAAAAACTCAGTTCTTCTGCAAGTGCAACTGCAAGTTCTGGATCAATGGACATTTTGTTCACCTTCTGACCTCAACGTACACTCGAACATCTCAATAGAATGTCAATAGAATGTGTTCGGAAAACTTCGGACATTTTCGGAAACTGAAGAAATTCCTCCAGTTTTGTTTAAGTGACATTGGCGGCTACTGGACCTAATATTTAATCAGAAATAGTCAGATATATTTGGTCTGGGAACCAGACTATTGAAGACCCCAATTTCTCCATTTTGGTTTTCCTCCTTGACGACTCTTTCAGCCATCATGCATCTACTCTACGCTCGATTCATCAACTGTTTCCTTCATGACCAGGGCTTAGTGGCCCACAAGGAACCCTTCACCCATCTCCTGACCCAGGGACTGGTCACAGGTCAGAGCTACAGGGTGGTATCCACAGGACAGTACATCAGGCCAGAGGAGGTGAAGTTCAAAGGTCAGTGGGTCAAGTGTCAAAGGTCAACCTTGGGATGCACAATTATTATATCCATGAATGTCAAGTGTAACAGAGTTTAACCAGTTCGCACCGGGATTATTTTAACATCACCGAGCCAACGCGCGGGATTATTTTTAACGAAACTCGATCCGAAGCAGGTTCAGGCCGCCAGTACCGTGAAGCACACCCACGCATTTCCGGCCTTGCTCGCTGCTGACAGACATTTCTGGCCTTGCTCGTGGCGTGTTTATGCGTCATCCGTTTTGAATCTGGGGAAAACTTTGCGTTTATATTTGTCATCCGGCGCGAACTGGTTAAAGGTAGGATACACCATTTGCAGATATCAAAAAATATTACTACCATATTATTAAGAAATTTCTTACTTATTTGAAAGTAAATAATGATTGTAGGCATCCAGCAAAATGATTGCGCTAGATATCCTGTAATTGTTTCAACAAATTGAAAGTTCTAAATAAACATTCACGATCGCCGGATGGCAATCGCGAAAAGAACCACTGCTCGACGCTGGTTGAAAACAAACGCTGTTTTTTGTGCTTTTCTCGGCATCCATGATTGTAGAGCTTCGTACAGGTCAGTTAAACGATATTTACTATAAAATACAACCCCCCAAATCCACCCATTCGAGATAATTCAAGCAACAACCAATGGTGAATACTACCTGTCTTTTCCTCCTGAAGGTGAGGAACCTGTGCAGAAGGATACCGGTAGAAAACTGATCGTCAAGTGGGAGAAGATGAGCAAATCGAAGCACAACGGTGTGGACCCCGAAGAGACAGTGAAGCAGTATGGAATTGATACGGTTCGACTGTTCATCTTAAGTGGCATTCCTCCAGAGCACGATATGCCTTGGAATATATCGAGTGAGCCTCTTATACCTGTTCTATACCTGTTCCATAATTGCGCAAAAAATAAAGTGTTTAAATTGATTTGAATGTACCCGCTCTGAACAAATTATTCTGATGTCGCAAAATACATTTTTACGTAAAGGGCTGTTTAATGTCTCGGAGGTGATTTTTCTTTTAACAAATAATATTTTTGTTTTAATGCATTTTGGTTTCTCTGACATATATATTTTCAGATCTGATCGATTGAAAAGATTGTTTTGATCCCTAAATTAAATTGAATACAGGTTTTTTCATTCTCTTACCATAGCATCTGATGAAGCACTACAATTGTAAATCTTCATTTATTTTCAAAGACATTTTGAATATAAATGAGAAAAAGCAAATTTTCCAAAATTGTAAAAGACCAATGCATTACACTACAGAGTTGTGCTATATCAAATAAAAGATTATTTCCTGCTTTTTCTGACCAACTGTAAAATTGAAAAAAATACAATTTTTAACACATCAGACTTATTTTTGCAGAGTGGGTCACATAATTTACGATAAGCACTTTTACATGTATTAAAACAAAAAAAATTACAATCTTGGTTCAAAAATATTTGGAGCTATGATCTGAATGTCTACCGTTATAGTTTTCAATTCAGTTTGATGACAATATTTATAATATTTTCTTTAGCCATTTCTGGAGTGATTCGTTGGAAGAACAGATTGTGGTCTCTTGTCACAAGATTCATCCGACTCCGAAACCAACGAGACTTGTCCCAAGAAGTCCCTGAGGAGAAGATGAAAAGACAAGAAGCCAAGCTGAGGAAGCTGAGGAACTTGGCCATTCAAGAGGTTCAGTTGACCATGTCGCATAATAGTCAAGAGATTTTTTTTTTTGCCATCGAAAAAATATTCTGCCGAATTACTATTCCAAAGAAAGATAGGAAAAAGAAGATTGAGGAACAAAGTAATATTGTATTTGTTACAGTTCGTTTGAATGACTTGTGACTTGCGTGAAAATTAAAGGCTTTTGTTTAACGTGATTGACATGAGGGTATCTTTGGTGTTTAAAGGGATCGTATACGTCTGGTAATTGCAACCCACTGTTTGTTTCAATCCTATATAGTTATAGATATATACCATAAAACTAACCTGTAAAAATTTCATTTCAAAAGGTGGTAGCGATTTTGAGATATTGCCGAACATCGGGAGCGGTTATGTCCACGCAGGAAGAATAATCTGCATTGGAATACACAATCTGAGAACTGTCACTGCAGTAACGCTTCTCAGATTCAAATTTTTAGGGATAAAAAGTGATATCTTTTTACATAACCGCAGTACTTCGAAGTGAACAGTTTTTAAAAATGCATTATACTATCCAAAGCTGCTGTACTTCTTACAAAGTAAGCTTTTATTGCCATTAATTTTTTGGAGTAATTAACAAACCTATACGATCCTTTTAAAAAAGTATTGAAATAAATTTTGCTTTACTCCCAACAGCATGTGTGACCTGCTCCCACGAAAACGACGTAAAATCGTGCTATGCTATATTGAGTAATGATTGAAAATAGCCAATTTGACAGTGGGGAATCGTTTTGTTGGGTTTTGGCATGATTCAATTCTCACATATCTTATCTCTCCAAATACTAAGTAATTTTTGCAGAAGATTAGCAGAAAAAAATCTAAATTTGATTTTACTGAGCGGTACCTAAGAAGTAAAACGTAGCGAAATTAATGAAAATATAAAAATATCATGATAAAATGATCGTATTTTCACATCAAAATCCGCCGCATTAATACCTACCCAATAAATTATATATCATTTTAAAGCGAAGAATTCAAGGAATCTAGAAATCGCAAATTATCAAAATGTCAACTTTACTCTAATTTTGTGGGTGCAGGTCACATATGAAGCATGATATGAGACAGAGGAAACCTCCTTTGTGGTGGTCATTGTGCTTGCGGAATGCTGTGGTTTCTCAGGAATTCTTTGTAGGTTTTTAGGGGGGTGCGTTAGGTAACAATATTCTAGAGAGTGTATAGGTATTCGGGACTTAATGGGGAGTCCCTCGGTCTCATATTTGATGCGATCAAGCAAAATCAGTCTGAAGTAGGCCTTGGTCATTTTTGGGATTTTTACATATTCTTTTGTAGCGTACTTCAGGCTCCATTTCAGTGAAAACCCAATGTGAATACGACCGTTGGTTAACAAATTACAACCATTTGAACACCAGCACGTTAAAAATAAAGACACTTAGAAAATCATGTTTTTGTATCACTTCCCCTCTGAATTTTGTTAAAAAAGTATTTTCATGTAAAAGAATATTATATGTAAAATATATGTAAAAAAATATTTTCCCCTTCTGTTTTTGTAAAAAAGTCAATTTTGATTTGTCCACCCCTACAAACATATTTTGGCCGGATCTCAAAACAATAATTGCCGAGTTCCGACTGATTTTGCTTGATCGCATCACATATTGTGCTGGGTATACTCAACAGGTAACGGAGCAGTTCACTACAGACTACATGCCCAGCGTCGCTATCACACGCCTGATGGAACTCACCAATACTCTGCGTGGTTTTCCCGACGGCGCCGTGCGCGATAGCCGCGCCTTTGAAGACGCTCTTTGTGTGCTATGCATCATGACGGCACCGATGGCTCCGATGATTACATCAGAGTTATGGAAGGGGATTGCTGGGGTGCCTAACCACTTGACTGACTACCACTGGGTAGGTGGATTGAAGAATAGACTCATTTATTAAAGGTAGGATACACCAAAGGTTGATGCTTGACTTATCATGAAGGGGTAGATTTTGGGGGTTGTTTTGATAGTAAATAACGTTTAACTGACCTGTCCGAAGTTTTACAATCATAGATGCCGAGAAAAGCACGAAAAACGGCGTTTGTTTTTATCCGGCGTCGAGCAGTTAGTCTTATGTTATTTTTGTTTATTTGCAATTGCCGTTCGGGGATCGTGAATTTTTCTTTATAGAATTCTATTTTTCAGAATAATTACAGGATATCTAGCGCAGTCATTTTGCTGGATGACTAGAATCATTATTTACTTTCCAATGAGTAAGATATTTCTTAATAATTCGGTAGTAAATATTTTCGATATCTGCAAATGGTGTATCCTACCTTTAAGCTCCATCCCATGTGTAGATAAAGGTTCAACTTGCATATTATGGCACACGTAGATGAAAAACAAGCGCCGGAATATTCGTCTGATTTGTAGCCACTGAAACACGCTTAGTCCAACCTCGTTATACACTATGGCAGACGTGCATTTTCAGTATCAGCACCCAGTGTATGGAATATACATCCTTATTTTATTTGAAATGCACCTTCTCTCTTATCTTATCAGCACTAAAATTGTATTATTTTCGACAGGCTTTTGAGTAATATGTGACCCACTCTGCAAAAATGAGTCTGATGTGTTAAAAATGTTTGTTTTTTTAATTTGACAGTTGGTCAGAAAGCAGGAAATAAGCTTTTATTTGATATATGGCACAACTCTAGTGTAATGCATTTGTCTTTTACAATTTTAGGAAATTTGCTTTTTCTCAGTTATATTTAAAATGTCTTTGTAAGAAATGAAGATTTACAATTGTAGTGCTATGGTAAAAGAATGACAAAACCTGTATTAAATGATCAGATCTGAAAATAAAGGTGTCGGAGAAACCATAATGCCTTAAAACAAAAATCACCTTCGAGACAATAAACAGCCCTTTACGTAAAATTGTATTTTGCGACATCAGACTCATTTTTGCAGAGCGGGTCACATATTCCAGTGATTGTGATTTTTAATGTATTTTCTGAATGAATCTTGTCATGCATTTTAATGATTTTTAAATAGATACATTTTAAAATAACATTTCTGTGATGATTAAATTTGTAAAGCGCATTGAGATTATTATATAATGTAATGCGCTATATAAGAATACAATATTATTATTATTATTATTAAATGCGACAGATGGCATTAGACAGGTGCATGTGTCACCATTTACCCAAGATCTACTGTTGATTAATCTTATGTAAGACGGGAAGAAAAGCTGGGCACTCAAGATAGAGTGGTGACCTGTGAGGGTGTGGAACCAATATTAAAAAAATATGTGACCGGTCACCACAATATGAGAGTAAAGTCGGAAAAATTGAAAATGGAGATATTTGTATTTTTTCAAATTCCTGAGAAAGAGAGCTTTCCGACGGTATATAATACTTGGGGGTTTTGCAATAAATAAATTTTACAGCGCTCCAGAAAGTCATGGGTTTCACAAAACGTGTTTGTGAAAAAACTTACATAATAAACATCCTAAACAAAACGGACAAGTAAGGTTCGGTTGAGCATAGCAACGGCTATGTTCTAATCATTATTTCTCCTTGAAACTTTCCACACATACAAACTATTGTATAAACAACCAAATATAAAATTTATAAAACGTGGGACAGTTATGAAGACCTAATTTGCATATTTAATTACCGTGTTAATAAGACTACTGATGGACTTACTACGCAAAATCGCGTAATTTAAGAGGTTTTCAATCACGCAAAATCTCCAAATTCACCACCCCTTCATATTTTGACTTGGGATGGCCATATCTCCGAATCACATTGTGCGACTTTACTCTCATATTGTGGTGACAGGTCACATATTTGTTCTGGCATGATTAGCTATAAACATTTTGGTTGATTTGTTTATCAGAGTACAGATGTATTACAGCAGTCATGGCCGACATTAGAGACCGAGACCCAGGAAAACGCAGCATTCGTGAATGTGACTGTCAAGGTATGTATCAAGTAATTTGTTTTCCCAAAAATAAAATCTCTGTATATATCCACTTTCAGTTTTCAAAGTGAACAAAGAAATTGGAAAGGCGGGACTCAAACCTGAAACCTCCGGAATACCGGCCCGGCGCTGTGCCAACTGAGCTATCTTGCCCTATGTTGGCGGTCTCTTAAATTGTCAGTATCTTTGTTCGAGGGCACTAGTCATAAGCACCAGAATTCCGTGTTCCCAGTGATCACGCCCGATTTTATGATACAACCTTGAAAGACACATTGTGGGGATCACTCAACGAGGATACGAATCTTATAAACCACAAGGGAAACTGACTATTAAAGTAACTTTTGTTTTATAAATTTCAAAGTGAACTTTCAGTTTTGATAGACTTTTTAGAGAGATCTTTCACATTTATTTTCTGTCTTTTCACCTTACCTCGGACAACAATCACTGCATACCTCTCAAATTTATTCATTAAAGTACATTATATTCCTTAAATTCGTTAAGAAAATAAAATCGAAATTTAAAAAAAACCACAAACACATTAAAGGTAGGATACACCATTTGCAGATATAGAAACATTTTACTTATTTGAAAGTAAATAATGATTCTAGGCATCCAGCAATTATTTCGCGGAAAAAAAGAACCATAAGAACCACTGCCCGACGCCGGTTGAAAACGAATGCCATTTTTCTAATTATCCAAAAACGATATTTACTATAAAATACAACCCCCCATATTATGATAATTTAAACAATTACCAATGGTGTATCCTACCTTTAAAATTAACTGACAGCACACAATCTCATCTTTCATAAAAATGTTTGTTTTTTTGCCTGTTCAATTTAGGTAAACAACCAGACCAAAGGAGAATTCAGGGTCCGGAGTGAACTACTTCAAGACGAACTTGAACTAAAGAGACTGATACTAGACAGTGACCTGGGTCAGGAGGTCATAGGTCAAAGTAACATCAAAAGAATTATAGTGGCTGCGAAAGTACCCTTGGTGAATTTTGTCTTGGAGGCTCAGAGTTGATACAAGGAAACTGAATTTATGCATAATAACTTACAGGTCCAAATCCTGTTTTTGTTTTTAATCCAGTTGTCGAGCCCACCAGATATTGCAACAAATTGTGCAGATATCACGTTACCTATTATTGTCATTTTGTTTCAATAAATAACAGAGTCTTCAAAATTGCACAAACACTTGGGAGAAATTGGTTTTATCCCAAGTAATCATAGCCTTGGTCAAGGCGTTACCTGTCCGTACGTACGGCACAATGGTAATTGACCATTTGCGTGTGGAATTTGAATAATATCTGGTACACTGACTTGTTCACACAGTCGTGAACCACATAACGATCGAGGACCGAATTCGGACAAGCAAACCGTCCTTCGAGGATCCTTTGTTCTCTTTTGTGTTTCGATCCTAATACGATACAAGAACACACAGCTTGGCACAGTTTACATTTAAATTCTCTAGACCAAAGACACTGTTGCTATATCACGTGATTCGGGGAAAGCCTTACGCTAGCAACCCCCTGGTCTGGTGTCTTTGTACCATTGTGAACAATGTATTGGTGCTGATATAGCAACAGTGTATTTGGTCTGGATAATTTAAAGTCAAACTGTGCCAAGCTGTGTGTTCTTGTATTGTATTACGATCGAGACACAAAAAAGGACGGTTTGCTTGTCCGAAATCGGTCCTCGGGGCTAGCGCTAGGTAATGGTAAAGAAACAAAGGAAAACACGATATCGATCCTCATGTGGTTCACGACTGTGTGAACAAGTCAGTGTACCAGTTATTATTTAAATTCCACACACAAATGGTCAATTGGAGCACAACCACCTCACGCGGCCACTATTATATGCAAATCAACTGAAGATAATATGAACGCCTTGGATCAATCATTAAGTCGAGGTTTTGGGGGTGGTGCTCATTATGCTAATAGATTAAGCTGACCTTTATAGTCGTTTTCTCATTGGTCGATCGTTGCGTAGAAACTGCAAAATTTGAGCTAGCGGTGAAAGGTCATAGCTAGCTCGCAAGTGTTTACACACGTGTACAGAACATCGTTTTTCTGGACGGATAACGACGAACGCGCCTTGACCGAGGCTAAAGTAATCAATAAAGGTTGATGTTGACACAATTGAAGACTAATTTCTAGACATCGGTTCAGATGACCTCTGTATGTGTTCCTCTGCCCATTTTGGTAGCGGAGTGATGAATTCAAAGTCTGGTCCCTGAAAGAGTTAACAAATATATACAAAACATTTGTTTAATACTTTTTTTGAAGAATTTGTTTTAAAATAAATTCTTGATTTAAAAATAATGGAGGCACTGTGAATGGATTCAAAATTTATGACTAAATATAACACACCGTGTTACAGTCAAACCTGCAATTTCGGCCACCTTTGCTTGATTCTTGCATAAACATACCATGCCTTGCTAATGCGGCCAGTGGCCAACCATTAATAGGCCACATCGAATAAAATGTGTACAATTACATTGCCGCAGAAATGAAGTGCGCCCTCTGTTGATCTCAAAATCCCCCGTAGTTTAGTTCCCAGACTCCATACTCGTGTTTTATACAAATGGCACCGAGCGCACAGACTAAAATAGCGTTCGCTAGTTGTCGTCGCGACATGTCTTGATCATGTGAATGTAGCATTGGTTGGTTTTTATTGATCGTTGATTTCAAAGTGTGAATTGTTATCCATGGGTCAGAAAGATCTGCCTTTAGAGAGAAAGGTGTATGCCATAAGGCAAAAACTAAAATGTTGAAGGGAGCTAGGCATGTCTTTGTGCACATGTACAGTATGCATAAGTGTACATTATAAATATAATATGTGTATGTACACAGCCTTGCTATAGTGGGTGGCCACTGTATCAAGGTTTGACTGTATTTCTTGGAACTTCTGAAAAACGGTACCCTCTGGAGACATGAACACAATGTGTACAAAACGTCTCCGGAGGGTAAATTTGTATAGATGAATAGGTCTCCATTGGGAATTTCACAAATTAGTTTTTTGGATTTTACTCAAAAACTAGGATTAGGATTTGGGTTAGGGTATATTGGGTCGAAATTTCAACCCAGGAAAAAAATTATGGTTAAAATGGGAGCATTTTGAAAAACGTGCTCGACTTTCTAACCATTTTGTACACGAGAACAAAGCCATGTCTCCACAGTGATAAAAAAATGCGAATGTGTGTTGTCGCATTTTAAATCTTAGCAAAACAATTTCGTCCCCAATCCAATGGTTTTTCCCACCTTGTAACTGAGCGCATGTAGATACAAGATCATCTCATCTGGGGTCGGATCTCTCAGTTTCAGTTTGCATTCCCGGCATAGACTCTTCACGAGTCGATGCAACTCCGCCTCCGTTAACTCCCTCTCTGACTCTAGAGGGCACTCTGATCCCAGTCCACTCCCTGACAACGAGTCGGGGCGGGCTCCACGAGTCTCAAGCGATGGCGCTGTCTGGTCGTGCAGTCCAGTTCTGCTGATTTCAACCACTGTTGAATCAGCCGAGCGAGTGGTTCTATTCTCGCTTTCCTCGGCTGTTGGGTTGTTTGAATTCACATCGGACGCCGAACAAACGTCGTTCTGCTTGTCAGTGGAATCACTTGTCAATTCCATCGCTTCGTCGTCAGCTACACCTTGCCTCTGACCTACGCCGTTGGTTGTATCAGCCCTGTTACTACGCGCGTCGGATGACGTAGCGCTCAAGTCTGCGTCGCTGCCTTGGATGAGCTGATGCCTCGTAGTGTTGATGAACAGATCTGGGTCTTCGATGACTTGAGATGTCAACTCGGCGGTATGCTGTTTAATTAACTCCGTCAGTAGCTGCAACGACCAACCAATGGATAGAAAATGTTGAGCTTATTTATCGTGTAGGATATACCATTATTTTCTACATTCCTGCTATAAAGGGGACATTCAAAATTGTCAATGTTTTAAAATTTTGACTTTTGTTCAATTTTTTGTGTGCTAACCTCTTTGCCATCTTTAAAATACGTCACTGGCCAACAGCGAACAGCTCTGAATGACGTTCGCCATTTTCGCCAACATAATAATTGGCGCACATTGCGTTCCACTCACGCGAACAACGCCAACGTTGGCAACGTTCGCTTGAGTGGAACCTTGTACCACTGCAAGGCCTAACAACCACGAACGCCTAGTTTCCAAGTCCAATGAAAAACCACCTCACCTCGTGGCGTTTCACACAGTGGGGTCACACACATACCGCAACTGGTACATACAGCTCGTAGTGTCTCACGGGGAAGAAGTTGGGAAAGATCGTGTATCAGAACGCATGGTGCGCAGTTGGATTAGGCATGGAGGAAGATCGTAGTTTGGGGTTTTTTTTGCTGTTTTTTTTTTTAATGAAAAGTGAATTTCGATTTTTCATTTATTTACCTTGACCCACCCACCCACTATTTCGAGCAAAAGTCAAAATGTTAAAACATTGAATGGCCCCTAAGGAGTTTTTCTGAATTAAGAGAATTAATCAATTGCCTTACATCTTCGTCCGTGTGGGGAATGTCTCCTCCTTTGCCAAGTTGAGGTCCCCAAACAGGGTTGTTATACAGCGGGTCGTTCACTATGGGGAATCCCAGGAACTGTAGATGGACACGAATCTGATGCATACGCCCAGTATGCGGAGTACCTGTGGGTTTCATCAAATCACAAATTTCAATCTTAATCCTTTGAACGATTTTAGATTATTTACCGAGCCGAGGCGCGGGATTATTTTTAACAAAACTTGATCCGAGGCGTGTTCAGTCCAATGGTATCAGGAAGCACACCCGTGACATTTCCAGCCTTGCTCGCTGCTGACAGACATTTCTGGCCTTGCTCGTTGCGTGTTTATGCGTCATCCGTTTTGAATCTCGGAAAACTTTGCATGTATATACGTCTTCCGGCGCGAACTGGTTAAAGACTGAATACAAAGTTCTTTTCTTAAATGGAAAAAAGAATTCCATGTCATGGTTGATGAATAAGATTGATGATTCTGTGGTAGATCCTTAATCAGTTCGCGCCGGAGGATGTATATACTGTACACGCAAAGGTTTCCCCAGATTCAAAATGGGTGACGCATAAACACGTCACGAGCAAGGCTGGAAATGTATGTCAGCAGCGAACAATGCTGGAAATGCGTTGGTGTGCTTCCCGGTACCATCGGCCTGAACCCAGATCGAGTTTCGTTAAAAATAATCCTGGCGCGAACTGGTTAAAAGGAAGCCTTGGGAATCCCATCAAGGGACAATTCAGTGTCTTCTTAACCAGTTTGCGCCGGGATTATTTTTAACGAAATTCGATCCGAAGCGGCGTTAGTACCGGGAAGCACACCCACGCATTTCCGGCCTTGCTTGCTACTGACTGACATTTCCGGCCTTGCTCGTGGCGTGTTTATGCGCCATCCGTTTTGAATCTGGGGGAAAACTTTGCATTTATATACGTCATCCGGCGTGAACTGGTTAAGCAGGACACTTTAGCAAGACATTAATTTCTCCATCCGTTGGTACAGTGTGGGCAATGAAATCTAGTAGACGTTACTAGGTTTACACCATGTATATTGAGACTTACACTGCACGATGCTTGTATGGCCATCGTAGCTCAGACGCTTGAAGGCCGTCATGCATTGTTTACCGTTTGGACTCACTTTGCAAACTCCAATCTTATGAGAGACAGTGCAGATGGGCTGTGAACATTCCATAGGCTCACTGAAAAAGAAAGAAAAGAAGAAGAGAATCTGTAATTCTGGGCGCAATCGCTAGCAAAAATGAGCCAAATGAAAAATGAAACTTTGTTTTGCTATTTTGCTGTTTTGCTGTTTTTGCTATTAAAGGTAGGATACACCATTTGCAGATATCGAAAATATTTACTACCGAATTATTAAGAAATATCTTACTCATTTGAAAGTAAATAATGATTCTAGGCATCCAGCAAACTGATTGCGCTAGATATCCTGTAATTATTCCAAAAATAATAATTGTATAAAGAAAAATTCGCGATCGCCAGACGGCGATCGCAAAAAAACAAAGAAAACATAAGAATAACTGCTCGACGGCGGTTGAAAACAAACGCTGTTTTTTGTGCTTTTCTCGGCATCCATGATTGTAAAACTTCGGACAGGTCAGTTAAACGATATTTACTGTAAAATACAACCCCCCCAAATCTACCTATTCATGATAATTTAAGCAATTACCAATGGTGTATCCTACCTTTAAAGTAAATGCTGTGTGCTTAGCAAGTTTGTGTAGCTTTTTATGTGCTTATTAGATGCCCCCATGTAATTGGCCCTTGGTCTAAGACATTTTAAGGTTGACCTGAATTTTACAATTGTAGTAATGCAAAGGATGGTTTACAAACCTTGGAAATCCTCCATTGACTTTACAGACGTAAACCTTGGTTAGTTTTCTGTCTCGGACATAGGCATCAACCCTCTGAGACACTGCACGAGTTCTGTAACAAACAAACAAACAAACAAAATACAATTGTAACACTGTATTGGATATTGGCTATACAGTAGTCATACATATAATCACTTGTATTTTGAACTGCATAAATAACCCTGAATATTTGTACAGTTTAGGCAAAAACTATAAGGGCCAATTTCATATACGGTGATGATCACCGTATATTTTTAGACACGTACAACTATTGTACGGTGGCTAAAACAGAGAAGTGCGCGTGTGGATAAACTCCTGAGATCATCGCAATTCAGTAAGAAAATAATCGGCTGTTTATTCAGCCGTGTACAAGTTCCTGCTTAGCCGATGTTTAGTGGTCTAGCCGTACATCATTCTATTCACAACGGATTACGTAATATGTTGAATAAAAGGCCATATCTATCTTTGAAAACACGCATATCGCGCGCTGTGCTCTGCTGATCAGCTCAGTTGACACTAGTGAGAGAGTCGCCATGTCGAAAAAACGTGCAGATAATTTTACACATGACCAGAAAATGGGTCTCATTGAGTGTGTAAATTGAGTGTGCTATTTCAATGATACGCAGCAGATCCATGGCCATATGTGACCTGTTCCAACGAAACCCGGACAAAGTCGACTTTTTAGTTTTTCAGATTTTGATTTTTTCAAATTCTCTAGGTTCTCAGCTTTAAAATGATGTATCATTTACATATGTACCCCCACCCTATCTTCTCTGGGGTCTGGATTTAGTGATAAAACCCTGACAACCTAATTATGAGATAAACAGCTTTGAAGTTCAGAAAAGCGTATTATTTCTATACACAAATGTTTCACAAAATTGACCAAAAAAAACACTTCTGGTAGACGGATTTTGTTCAAATTTGAGGAGATTGTAGATTAATAGTGAGTGACTTAAGAAAACCTAAAACCTCAAAATGGTAAAATCCATCCCGAAATGCCTTTACGAGAACATTGTGACAAAACACATTGTGCGACTTTGTCCGGGTTTCGTTGGAACAGGTCACATATGTCCGTCCCACAAGCAAGCCAACAAAAAAATTGTAACTTGTACACGAGATAAACAAGCCCCTTGGGACGTTTAACATTTCCTTTGTTACTTAGACACATGTCACTAACCATGTACCTTTGATAAACAGCAGCTGATCTAATAGCACTTTTTATGAATTCGGGCCTAGATTTGTACGTTCGATCATCAACTGTTTATACACAGTTTAGCCTAGTTAATCATAGCCTTGGTCAAGGCGAGTTTGTCGTTATCCGTCCGTCGTTATCCGTCTAAAAATACACGCCACGCGCGCCCAGCATATGCTGCTAGCTTGCGCCCCGTGCAAAGATACAGCGCGAACAGTGACCTCATACGGCCACTATTTATGCAAATCTACCGAGGCTACTTTTTCGCCTTGGATCATTGTGTTTTATAAATGTTTTTCCTATATTTTGCGCCACATTTGTAGCGCATGACCTCGTATGCGAATACAGATAAGTATAGGCGGGGCTAAGATGTGAAGTGTTCAATCACAACGCGGTTGAATCCTGACGTCATCAAATTTGATGCAGCATGACATTTAAGACAAAATGGCAGATATTAACCGTCGTCTGTCGTCCGAAAATCTGTCGTGTTTGAATTTTGCAGCGAAAATATTATTCCTCGAAGATTTTAGACCCGAGCAGCGAAAGGCCATTAGAATCCTTTCTTAGTGGTCACGGTGTTTTTGTGAATTTGCCGGCAGGTTTTGGGAAATCAGGCAGCCTGAGCCCCATTTTGCTCGGAGCTCGCACGTACGGCCAGGTACTCGCGTCAGTTTCTTATCGCCGCATAATCGGCATTAACCCAGGCATGCTAGTCTGTGCGTTATCGCCACATTGTATGGTCCAAGCATGGTCCAACGCTGTCGGGAGGGGGCATGTTTACGGCTGCAGAACCAACCTTCAAATTGATCGCAATATCGTAATTTAAACAGGGACAAGTGTCTTATATCCTCAATAACTCCTCAGATTGTTTTCTTGGCCAAATTCAGCCGGCAAGGCATTTAATTATCAGAGTTCCGCGTTTTACCGAGCCACGGTTTTCAGATCAGCTGGATTAGATGCGTGCGATATAATGTAGGGCCGAGTTAGACACTTTTCAATAGAGTCGCGGCCGCGCAGTTGAAAACTAAAAACTAAGCAGCTAAACACAACTAGTTTTGACCATAACATTGTCAACATTCAAGAAAATACCCAGCAAAACAAGCGAAAATAACTGCGACCCTCACCAATCAAGCAAGACAGTTCATGTGTAATCCCTACAAGCCTTCGTAAAAATCACTCAACTATCTCCGATACAATGATGTCAACGATGGCGGTGTTCGTAAACACTTGCGAGCTAGCTATGACCTTTCACCGCTAGCTCAAATTATGCAGTTTCTACGCAACGATCGACTAATAAGAAAACGACTATAAAGGTCAGCTTAATCTAGTATTAGCATAATGAGCACCGCCCCTAAAACCTCAACTTAACCAATGATCCAAGGCGTTCAAGTATCTTCAGTTACTTTGTATATATAATAGTGGCCGCGTGAGGTCGTTGTTTGAGCTCTGATTATCGCTGCGTGGTACGTACGAACGGGTAACGATGAACGCCTTGACCAAGGCTAAGTTAATCATGATCAAGGGAAAATCACCGTTTATGAATTTGGCCCTAAATGTTTTACTGTACTGTCTCAATTGGTTTGTGAGTTGCATACCTTGCAAACATGAGCAGTCCTGACGTCAACCGATCCAGGCGGTGTATTGCTGAAATGCAGAGGAATAAAAGGAAACAAATACCATGCACAATTAGACGGTTGAAATCGGACACAAATCTGTCTTCTAAAAAATGAACTTAGATATTTTTTTTTTTAGCTTTGACAGTTAATATTGCATACATTTAAATAAAACAAATTGAATACACAGGCATAAAAACTGACTCATATTTGGTGTTCCCGAGTTATAATTCTAGAGTTAGAACGAAGTTAAAGGTAGAATACACCATTTGCATACATCAAAAATATTTACTACTGAATTATTAAGAAATATCTTACTTAATAATGATTCTAGGCATCCAGCTAAAATGATTGCTCTAGATATTCTATAATTGTTCCCAAAGAATTAATTTTACTTTGAAAAATTAACAATCGCCAGACGGCGATCGAGAAAAAAACAAGAACAACATAAGAATAACTGCCTGACGCCGGTTGAAAATGAACGCCTTTTTTCTCGGCATCCTTAATTCTGAAACTTCGGACAGGTTAGTTAAAACGATATTTACTATAAGATACAACCCCCCAAATCCACCCATTCATGATATTTCAGGCAATTACCAATGGTGTATGCTACCCTTAAATAAGCTGAGGAGCAGAGCATATAATTTAGTTTGACACGACTTCAAGTACTTTACTTATTCCATTTCTTTACCCAGGGTGAGCCCAAACAATTTAAAACTGGTTTTCATTGGGGCCCTGCATAAATTGTTAAATAAAATAACAGTACATATAATAACAAAATACAGACGTATAAGGATATTGACAGGAATCCAAAACATTAATACTAATTGTGACCCGCTCCATCGTAATCAGGAATAAGTCGCTGGTGCCGTTTTACGCAATCGGCCGTTGAAGTGAACGCATGGTTGAAAATCGTGACCAAGTCATTTTTCTGAACATCGTATTTTTAGGAAGTGTAGTTATCACAGATTATTGTAATTAATGTCTTGTATGTAAAAACGATAAATAAAGATGAAAATGAAGAGGATTTGTGTGCGCTGTCCGTATGATTTTGGTCAATTTTGTTTATTTCAAAGCTGTTTTTCTCGGAATGTGGATTCGGCAAATAAATATACACCTGTCATCTTCATCAGACCATAACTCGTTAACCTAAGAAGATACACACTTGTGATGGGTATCATTAGAAAGCTTATGAAATTCCCTTTCTCACCATGTTCATATCTCAAAAAGTCATTTCAAGACTTATTCCTGATTTCGATGGAGCGGGTCACAATTTTGATTAGTATTAGTGTGATTCAGGTAATTCAGTTACTTACTGTGCAGTCCGGTGAGGCCGTGTTCCTTGCCTAACATGAAGAGGATTGTATTATGGCGATATTTACCACAAGGATGAACCTACAGGGCAACAAACAGAAGTCAACTCATAATCAGAAGGCTTCACCCCCTCCCCCCACCCCATCCCACCCATTCAACCAATTGTGAATTCAGGTAAAGTTGTGCTGTGTCTCAGATATCGTTAAAATTTGTTGCGTGTGATAAAATTACCTATAACTTGGAGTGTCGTGGCCGGGCGGTTAAGAACCCGGTATTCTGTTCCGCAGAGCGCGAGTTCAAGTCCCGGTGTCGACACGCGTGTCCTTAAGCAAGGCAATTAAACCACTATTGCTTCGTCCTTCGGATGGGACGTAAAGCTGGAGGTCCTGTGTGTTGTGTAATGCACGTAAAAGAACCCAGAAAAACTTATCGCTAAGAGAAGGGGTTTACCCCGGTGTTTCTGGAGGATCAAGACAGCTACCTCCTCGTGGTGATACGGCTAAAAAGACCTCTCGAACTAAAGCTGTCAATCCGGACCTCGGTCCATACGACAGAAGAAGACCTATAGCATTAGTATTTTAACCAGTTCGCGCCGGGATTATTTTCACATCACCGAGCCGACTCGCAGGATTATTTTTAACGAAACTCGATCCGAAGCAGGTTCAGGCCGCCAGTACCGGGAAGCACACCCACACATTTCCGGCCTTGCTCGTGGCATGTTTATGCGTCATCCGTTATGAATCTGGGGAAAACTGCGTTTATATTTGTCATCCGGCGCGAACTGGTTAAAGTTGGACAAGTTGTGTAGTCTTTTTTTGTTGCGTGTGATAAAATTGCCTTTTAACTTAGCAATTATTTTAACCATTTCGCGCCGGGATTATTTTCACATCACCAAGCCGAGGGATTATTTTTAATGAAACTCGATCCGAGGCTGGTTGAAGCCGATGGTACCGGAAAGCACACCCACGCATTTTCGGCCTTGCTCGCTGCCGACAGACATTGCCGGCCTTGCTCGTGACGTGTTTAAGCGTCATCCGTTTTGAATCTGGGAAAAACTTTGCGTTGTGTGTATATACGTCTTCCGGTGTGAACTGGTTAAGACAATGAAACTCGACAAGTATTTACTGGGATAGACGCTGGTTTATTGATGACGACAAACTCTTCGTTGTTTGCGATGATGTCGAGAGGTTTACCGTTGACTGGTGGCTCATGTCGATGCACCATAGAGCGTAGGTACTCGTTGTTATGTAGTATCTTATCAACAGAGACTCTCTGCCCATTGATGGTGATCAGGCCACAACTTATTGCTTTTTTCTGCAATGAAAAAAAACTTAGCACTTTATTAGATTTTTTTTTTTTGTGGATTAAAAGAATTGTACAATTTAGAAAAATAAGGAACACATATGTGACTGGCTCTACAAAAAGGCGTATTAAGTCGGGCTGTGCACTATCATGTAATGGCCCGCTTAACGTTGAGTGGTTAAACATTTCATCAAAATGAGATTTTAATTTTTTGTCATGAATGACATCTTCAATACCTACAGTTTCAGGTTTCATTCAAAGAAATGTTGATTTTGATGAATAAAGTTAAAAAAACTACCATTTTGTGTGCATCGTTCTGTTGTAGTACAACAGAGCCGGCTATTTCAAAGCGTAATTTGAACTCTAAGGAAGTAATCAATATGTAAACACGTCATATCTCCAAAATAGGAAGGTCTATGGAGCTCTATTATATACCAAATGAAAGCTCACGTTGTGGGCTGATCAACCACGTATATAACTCAATTAATTTTTTTGTGACATAATACACCTTTTTGTAGAGCCGGGCACATAAAGGTTGGCTTCATATACATGTATGTGACCTGTTCCAACGAAACCCGGACAAATAGTCGCACAATGTGTTTTATCACAATGTACTCGTGAAGTCATTTGGGGTGGATTTTACCATTTTTCGGTTTTCGGTTTTCCTGAATCACAAACTATTGATCTACAATCTCCCCAAATTTTGAAAATAATCCGTTTAACTTTTATTTTATTAGGGACTTACAGGTGTTAAAGGCCAGGTCCTACAGGGGTCAAAGGCCAGGTCCTACAGGGGTCAAAGGCCAGGTCCTACAGGGGTCAAAGGCCAGGTCCTACAGGGGTCAAAGGCCAGGTCCTACAGGGGTCAAAGGCCAGGTCCTACAGGGGTCAAAGGCCAGGTCCTACAGGGGTCAAAGGCCAGGTCCTACAGGGGTCAAAGGCCAGGTCCTACAGGGGTCAAAGGCCAGGCCCTACAGGGGTCAAAGGTCAGATCCTACAGGGGTCAAAGGTCAGGTCCTACAGGGGTCAAAGGTCAGGTCCTACAGGGGTCAAAGGTCAGACCCTCTTTCTCCAACTATTGTATCCCTGTGGGGCAGGGTAACAGTTGTAAGAGGGAATTATGTGTTGTCTGCTCACGTAGTATTCTGGCGTCTCCATCCTAAACTCTCCTTTGAAGACGTCAAGTACGGGGCGTTCCATCCACCGGCCCTTGATGTGCGTCTCAAAGACGTACACATATGGTGTCACCTTCCTCAAGCCTGCAAGATATTTAAATCAAACTTAAATGTATTAAAACCCTCGGAGCAACCAACAACATGACAACAAAATTGTGTATTTTTCTTAATTACTAAAAAAAGAATATGGGTGACACTCCATGTATTCCACAATCAATATGCCTTGTTTTGACTCTGTGTATTAACCTTTAATCTGGGGTTTCCCCAGTGTGAGTAAAAATTCAGAGAACAGAGATGGTCTGACTGAGAGCCGTGTCCGAAACGAGTGTCTAGAGCTACGATCTACGTCTACAACTACAGTTACGTCTACGTAGGCGCCAAGGCAAATTGAATTCGGGCGCAAATACGGTAGAGCCTACGGCTAGTTATTGTGCCCCCAAAGCGATGCTTGAATTAGTGTTTGCAAAATTACGATGAAAGAATTTACAACAATTATTATCTGCTAGATGTTACGCAATGTTTGTTTACATCCGGTCGAAATACCTGACGATATTGACGTATTTGTCGATCTGTTAGTTTCAAATCAATGCACTATCATTGAAAAATAAACAAAAATTTGCTCCAAAATTAACGTTAGTGCTGCTGCCATTTTGTTTTACCTGAGCTAAACAACTTCTTTTACAGCTAGATTTTTGTGACGTTGTAGCCATAGCTCTAGCTCTAGACGGACAGCGCTACAAAATGGCCGACGCAGACAATAGCCGTAGCTGTAGCTCTAGACACTTGTTTCGGACACGGCCTGATTTGTGTACAATTTGTATCCTTTGTGTATGGCTAATCTGCCGCTGGCTATCAAAGTTGGCAATCGATCAATTGTACTTTGACAGCTGTTGCCAACCAATGTGTGCTTATTTTTTGTCATACGTGTGCCCAGTGGACCTCCATTTAACCTGTTAAAACAATTAGACTTGTATTCTGTACACCAAACGATGTTAAATATGCAGAATACAAACGTACTGTGCGAAACAAATCCCTTCTTTTCGTACATTGCATCATGGGGAACATCTACAGGGTTAGTGTGCTATTAAGGGAAATCTCTCTAAACTCAGACTCAGAACATTCTAAAATTCAAAAAATGTTAACATCACCCTAATTTGTCTTCTTATTCATATTATATGTATTTCATTATACCCTAACCCAATTCTACCTCTAAACCCCTTTACTAAAGACCCAACACGCGCTATGGGGACACAAAAATGTCCCCACTACTCGGTCTGTTTTTTCCCCAAACAAAAAAACCTGTCCCCACAACTAGGCGGAGGCTAGAACCCTGGAACTGTTTAATTTTGTTTTACCTAAATCCATGATTGTGCAAAAAAAAACAATCTTCCCATTCTGGTCACAGCAACCAATCCAACATCATAGTAAGCCTGCAGCGGTTAAACGGTTACACGGTTAACCGACCGTTCAAACGGTTACATTTTTCCTGTTCGGTTAACCTTTAAAAAAAAAATTATTTAAAATATTTTTTTATATTTTTTTATATTTTTTTATAATTTTTTCTTTAAATAAAAGAAATTCCACTAATTGTCAACTTTGTCTGTGTTTTGTTGGAGCAGGTCACAAATAATACAATAGATTAAATTTTGTATGGACATTTCTGATAGCTTATCTAACATATAGCCAGTCGGCCTATAAAATTAGATGCGATTATCAAATATTTTTTATTTTATTTTTTAAATGTTGGTTACGGTTAACCATTAACCGCTAACCGTAACCGCAATTTGATAACCGCAAACTTGCAGGCTTACATCATTGTAAATTTGTTTGTTTACCATTATCAAAGTAGTACGTGGTTTCATCAAACTTCTGATCATTTGCAAATTTCTGCATTTTCTTTGGGTACTTGTCGAGGCTTTTCCCCTGTAAATTAAATAACAATGAATACAGTACTGTTAGTGTCAGCCCTAAATAATATTTATTTCTAGCTTAAAAATATGCTCATTTTAAAAACATAAAAATCTGAGTGATACTTAAATCAATACTTTAACGTATCACTTGCTGACATTAATATTAATGAGATGTCCTTAGACATAACATTTAGTTTGTTACATTGTACTTGTATTTGTTATTAAAAGGTAGGATACAGCATTGGCAATTGCTTGAATTATCATGAATAAAGTTTATGCATATGACGTCACACGCACGTCGCGCTTCATGACAGCGCCCCCATTAGGTCGTTGTGTAATCACGAGAATGTACCGTCTGCACTTTGTTTGACCTCAATAATGGCCGCTCGGCCCGGTTGCTAGTGCGATTAGCGCGTACGTGTAGCGCGCGTGTACCCCTAGAACTCTGGGTCTCCCGACGCCTGTAGGGCGGAGACCCATAGATAGAGAGGGTTTTTACAGGTTAACCGCCTTTGAACAATAGAAACCGTGCACAAATTACGGGCAATAACTCCATACTGTCGCACGGTCTACCCCAACAAAAAATTTGTATGAGAACTTTATCAACTCACCCAGCTGTGGCCAACCAAAAACCGGTCGAATCTCGGCCAATTTCTGTAAAAAAGTGAAAACTATGCCCGTTCCGCAAACGCGACTGTTACAAGATGGCGGATAACGACGTTGGTACCGTGACCCCGGCCGGGGTCAGTGCGGACCAATCACATGGCTTCTCTGAACGATGACAGGGCTGTTTTCCAAACCCTGGCTTCGGTCTTTTGTGGCTGTGCCTCCGGCGCATTGCTTAACTGTATGAATAAGGCCTGGCAAGATGAAGTTTGTGTTTCAAAAACGGCTAATGCGCGGCGGCTGCAGCTTGAAATTACGCACGAGTTATCCGCCATCTTGTAACAATCGCGTTTGCGGAACGGGCATAGTTTTTACTTTTTTACAGAAATTGGCCGAGATTCGACCGGTTTTTGGTTGGCCACAGCTGGGTGAGTTGATAAAGTACTCATACAATTTTTTTGTTGGGGTAGACCGTGCGGCAGTAAGGAGTTATTGCCTGTAATTTGTGCACGGTTTCTATTGTTTAACGGCGGTTAACCTGTAAAAACCCTCTCTATCTATGGGTCTCCGCCCTACGGGCGTCGGGAGACCCAGAGTTCTAGGGGTAGCGCGCGTGATGTCAACTCCTTTATGTCAACTCCTTTATGGGAGGATTTCGTGGGTTGTATAATATTTTATATTAAATTATCGTTTCACTGACCTGTTCTAAGTTTTTTTATAATCAAAATGTATAGAAAACTTCGTCTTCAAGTTCAATACCTTTTTGGATTTACCCGAAAACTCTTTTCTTTTCAAGTTTGACTGCAACTCGACGACAGTTTCACTTTCAGCCTGATGAGTTGTTTCAGCTACGGTTCCTGATGACGTCGACATGGCCGGATTGGATTTCACATCACACGTCTTGGCTTCTGCCATTTTTAATTTTATATCTTTTTTATAAACAGTGCTGCCACTGCCAGTACCGCTGCGTTTAACTGTACAGAATCGTTTACAAATTTGCGTCCACTTTACAGCGTTAAAAGTTGTATAAATGGAACGTATAATTTTATGTGCAGAAGTCCTTGTGGTAAAACGCATATGTACTACTAGATTTGTAATCATTTTATGACCACAATACCTTTTTGGGAGGGTTAAAGCATGGAGGTAGCTCCATGGTTAAAGTACTAACACTTTTCAATTTAACAAATTAATGCAAAAGTTTACTTATGGACGTCGCCATGTTGAATAAACAAGTTGGGCGCATGGTGGCGCTATCCGGTTCGTGAGTGCACGCGCGCGCACCCCGGGTTAAGTTCAGTGCGTTTAAAACTTTCGTTTTAAACACGTGGTTTACCATCCTGTTTGGGCAAGTGGAATCACGAAATAATCGAACGCTCTAACTCGGAATTCACGCGGATTGTAATACATGTAACATACAAATTAAAGCTTGGTTTCCCTTTTCCTGTTTGGTTTTTGTCTTGGGGCCGAGGACTGAGAGGTAGGGTTAAAGGCGCGGATCTAGGATTTTTTTAGACGGGGCACACCCAAAACTGGAAAATGCGAGGGCAAAGCGCGAAGCCCTGCTTTACGGCGTGTGGGGTCCGGGGCCCGCTTCCTCGGGAAATTTTGGATTCTATATGCTTTGTGGTGCAATCTGAGACGATTTCTGGCCTCTTTCCTCCGATATTTTTAGCAAAATTATTAAAAATGATATGGAGATAAAATAAGGAATTACGGAGATTTTAATGGAGAATATATATAAATATATATTAGGCCTACATATACATTTATTGATGAATGTGGGGCACACCCCAAATTGGAAAATGTGAGAAGCCTTTACGGCGTGGGGTCCGAGAAAATTTTGGATTCTATATACTTTGTGGTGCAATCTGAGGCGACTTCTGGCCTCTTTCCTCCGATTTTTTTAGCAAAAGTTTTTAAGATTATATGAGGATAAAAATTGAGAATTATGGAGATTATAAATATATTATAAATATCTAATATATATGTTTATATATGAATGTGGGACACACCCAAAACTGGAACATGCGAGAATATAATATATTATATAAATATCAAAACTGTCGCCAAAAAGATGAGCTTTCGGACAATCCTAGCTTGGGTTGGACAAACCATAGCTCTATGGACAAACCAACCATAAACAACATAAACATTCATCCCGATATACTGCAATAAAAGAGTAATTGGCAATGTAGGGGACATTTCTGCCAATTCAATGCCCACATGTCCACCAGGCGCGGGACTATTTATCAAACCTCGATGCCAGGTAGTCCGAGTATACGTTAACGGAGCCACCTCTAATACCAACGAGCTACCTAGTGCGCGCCAGGCGGGGTCAGGTTGTCTTCTGCGGATAACACCAATGTCCGGCCTCGGTCTCCCGCTGCGAGTAGAGACCCTGAGAGGGCTTCATGTGCATGGAGAAATTGAACGGGTGCGGGTCGCAAACTAGAGTTCCATGGCATGATGGATAACCCTTTTTTGTCAGTAAAATATGCCAACAATTTGACACAGCAGATCCTCCGATCCGATCCTCCTTCCTTCCTCTCACCTACCCCTCTTTCCCATTACACATAATAAAGATTATACCCAAAGTTTCGCAAAAATACTATATGCCCAGACTGCTACTGCGGCCACAAACTGTACGCACACCCTTATTCTATGTTTACTAGCAATTTGTATATTTATTTATCCATCATCAGAATTAAGTACTACAGTTTTGTAAATAAATCGGAAATTACACCTACAGTACAAAAATACATCTTAAAATGTATGGCTTTTATCAAATTATGGCACACAGTGGCTACAACATTAATTACAATCATGATGCAAGGACTAAACCTTGTGGTTAAATACACTCCGTCTGTCTCAGAGGTATTAACTTAAAGAATTTTAACAACAAATCTAGATATATTATTTGTATATGGAAAGCTGTTCAAAATTGAACAGCAGGATATTGAACTAATAAGTTGTGATATTTTTTTCTTCAAAATCAATGCCATCTTAGATATTACATAACATTTAAAACAGCAATTTTTTACTTCTCAACCCCAAAGAGCTGTCTTTTTGCCCGCACAATTGTTTTTAACCCTCCTTCAAACCAATCTGTCTCATCCGTGAGAGAAGTTTTGATACTTTTGTGTATTACATGTACATGTACTAATTAGTACTAAATCTTTGGACCAATTCCCCTCAATTCTCTCTAACTAACCTTGTACCCCCTCTCTGTCAATGCTGTAAATTTTTGTTTGACACAGAGTTCGTTCACCCTTCAATCTAGCATCGAGTATTCCAGCCCTGAGCTGATCATGAGCCCAATTCATCTGTGTAGAAACCTAAGTGTAACCGAGGGATTTTTTATATGGTGCGAAATACAGTACCCTCTGGAGACGTGAACACACATATAGGGACAATGGGAATAAAAAGATCTCCAAAGGGTAATTTCTATAGGTCTGCACTAGGAATTTCACAAATTAGATTTTTGGATTTTACTTAAATTACAAAAAAACTAGGGTTAGCGTTTGGGTTAGGGTATATTGGGTAAAAATGTCAACCCAGGAAAATAATTGTGGTTAAAATGGGAGCATTTTGAAAAACGTGCTCGACTTTCTAACCATTTTGTACACGAGAACAAAGCCATGTCTCCACAGTGATACAAAAACGCGAATGAGGGTTTATACCGTTAGACAAACAATTGTGACCCCCCCTCCCCCCCAACACAGTTCTTGACATAGTTACACATATGTGACCCACTCCACAATAATGGGTAAATTAAGTTATGTACATTGTTGGAAAGCCCAGTGCGTAAGCTTCCAGTTGGTGTATAATAGAGCTCCATAGCTACTCCCGTTCTGGAGATATGACATGCTTGCTTTTGATTACTTACTTGGAGTTAAAATTACAAAACTGCGAAAACAGGCTTCGGAAAAAGCCGGCTTTGTTATAGAACAACAGAACGATGAACACAAAATGGGCGTGTTTTCCACTTTAATCATCAAAATCAACATTTCTTTGAATGAAACCTGAAAATATTGGTGTTAAAGATGTCGTTAATGGCAAAAAATATAAATCCCATTTTGACGAAATGTTTACCCTCTCAACTTTGAGTGGGCCATTACATTCACAGCGCGACCTAATACCCTTTTTTGTAGAGCCGGTCACATATGCCTTTTGTGTGAGCACCGACCGAATAGCAAACGTAAACAATGTTTTGGTCGGTGCCTCCGAGGGTTAAGAAGCAACCAACCAACCAACCAACCAGACAGCATAATGGTAAGGTGGTTAGACTGGGTACAGGACTATCACATAGGGAGACAAGTCTACTTCAGTGGGGAGACTGGCCAGGGTATCATCAGCTTATTGGACATGCTGGTCACAACGTCTTTAAGAACCTTGGAAACATCTGCAGCAAGAACGTTCAAGACATTGTCTTTAATGTATGAGCTCTGTCACAAAAAAATATCATTAATACCTTTAACGTTCCTAAACTGTGGAATTCTCTCACTCCTGAACTGAGGTCAATAGAAAGACTATCGTCTTTCAAAAAAGAATACAAAGCATCCTTTTTTTAAAACTATGCCAATTAACAATCGTGCATGCAGTTCCCTTTGCCAATATTTCAATACCAGTTATAAACACATTTTGTTGCTGTTGCTTTATGCTTATGTAATAAGTATGGATATTTCTGGTTCACTGTAAACAGATTTTTATTCCCTAGTATCAGTCACAATGTCATTGTATTTTGCATACTGTATTTTCCACAATAAATATACTAATACATGTACTTCTTAACCAGTTCGCGCCGGGATTATTTTAACATCGCCGAGCCGACGGGCGGGATTATTTTTAACAAAACTTGATCCGAAGCGGGTTCAGGCTGATAGTGCCGGGAAGCACACCCAAGCATTTCCGGCCTTGCTCGCTGCTGACTGACATTTTTGACCTTGCTCGTGGCGTGTTTATGCGTCATCCGTTTTGAATCTGGGAAAACTTTGCATTTACACATGTATATACGTCATCCGGCGCGAACTGGTTAAGATGTTATGGCTTTGTGCATATTCGTTGCGGGGCCAGTGACATGATCAGCCACAGTCATTAAAATGAACCCAATTTTATTTTGTCAGCCAAATTCTAAACAATTGAGCTATTATATGCTCTCAATAAATAAATAAACAAATAAATCTTCCAGTGCAGCTGATTAATATCAAATAATTTGTTAATCTCCTCTCTCTTCATGAGGAGGCAAGCTGTCTTATAATCAACAAAACTTGCCGAGTGTTTGATGGATTTCCTTACCTTTTGTTGAATCAGGGAGTGCATCGTTTATCTCTCGTCTTTTGTCCAAGCTCTCATAGTTCCACAGATGGTAAACTGCCAAGCGAATTAAGAGTATTTAAAGCTTAATAAATGTTACATTGTTTTATTTGATGGAGCTGCTCAAGCACAGACATATTTGCTAAAGGCCCAGTCCCACTGCACTTGCGCACGAATTACTCATGAATTGCGCATAAAATTTTCTTCGTGCGTGATTCGTCAGTGATGTGCGTAAATCCCACGTGTTTCACACGTGGAGCATCAGTTTTTGTAAGTGATTGTACGCGGAGACAGGTTTGTGCGCGATCGCCGGTTTTGAACGGTTCAAAAAATTTTCCACGCACAACGTGCGCGATTATACGCAGTTTATGCGCAGTTTGTACGTAGTTTGGACGTGGAAGGTGCGTGATATGTCCGTGTTCTGTCAGTGTTCCGTCAGTGCTTGTGCGTCAGGAACTGGCTCCTAGCACGCACATCACTGACGAATCACTTACAGAACACGCACATATCACTTACAAAACACGCACAATCCACGTATGTTCCACTTACAATCACTTACCAAAATTATTATTGTGCGTGGAATGTTCTTTGTCATTGATTGTAAGTGATACATGCGCAGTTTATACGCGATTCATCGGTGATTCTGACCACGCACAACCCCAGAAAATGACCAATTTCTCCACGAACAATCACGCACAAACCAATTTTATGCGCGATTTATGCGTGATTTATGCGTCATTGGCAATGGGACTGGGCCTTAAGCAAAAATAGGTTACCAGCCAAACTCCATAAAATGTACACTGCTTCTGACTGGTGTCCGGCTATTTTTTTGCAAAGAACTAAAATTTTGATAAGTTCCAATATTCTATTTTTGGCCCCATGAAATTAGGCCCTAAATCTTGATTGGACTCATTTCTGTTCTCACCGCTGTTGTTGTGGCCGATGTCCGTGGAGAAAAGACCCATGAGTTTCCCCCCACCAACCTGCTGGATCGACTCAGCTCTCCTGGAGATCGCCCGCATAACGACATCCTCACTGCCTGGTTTGGCCTTATACTCGCACAGCTCATACACGCCTGATCATGGAGAATCAACACTTTTATTCAAGTTTATCATTATCTAAACCCAGAAACAAGGATAAATTGGATATTCTTTCTAAAACTGTTGCTTTATTAGAACATTCAGACAGCATGTTCACAATCCAAATGGCATTGGGGAGATGTAAATTAAATATTGTATTAGCCTTACACCCATGGTGAGTCAGGTTGGCGTAGCGTTTTTTTTCCTCCCATTCCATCACTAAGACCTGGGCCCAATTTCATAGAGATGCTTAACGGTAAGCAAATTTGTTTGCTTACTGTAGCAGAAAAATTTGCTTAAGCGTAAACGTATTTCACCAGCGTGAATATTTTAGATCGTCTGCTTAAGCAAAAAATTCCCAAAAAATTAAATTAAATAAAAATGGCAGACGAAACCAACAGAGTAAAAAAGTTGCGCCGGGCGGGGCAAAGCCCAAATCGTCGCCCTTTACCGCAGAAATGGATCTGGCACTGGCTACCTCATACATCGAGGATAAAGCAGTGATTGAGTGTGTCCTAAAGGGTTCCCTTTTGACATTGAAACACAAGATAATTTGAATTTCACGCCGCCATTTTAACTGTTGCTACGTTAAGGTTAGACCTTGCTTAAGCAAAAAATGCGAGGATTAAGGCTCCTTTTTCTTTGCTTATCGCTTTAAGCAAAAAATCTTGCTTAACGGTTGCTATGAAATGAACATTTGCTTAAACACCCTGCTTATTAAAGCAAAAAATCGTCCGTTAAGCATCTCTATGAAATTGGGCCCTGGTTTCAAATCCAGGCTAGCCCCAAAAATGTGGATTGGGTTTTCAGTCCCTGCCTGACTCCGTGGGTTTTCCCCAGAATATTCTTCTGGGGTTTTCCTCTCGCCTCTAAAACTGTACCTTCTTCTCATTGTCTTCTCTCTACAGGTTTCTTCAGGCTTGCTAAGCTACAGTGCCTAGAGCGCTTTTGAGGGATCTTTGGTTTCATTACCAGAAATATATAATAATAATAATAAACACCGATGAATTCCATAAAACCATTGCGCGAGTATTTGTACTACTAGGCAGGAAACTTCTCTGTGGCATGATAGAAAAAACTTCAGATTTTGAGTCTAGAGTTGTTTTACTTTTTTTTACTGTAATAACAAGGCCTATACTCACCCCCCTCAGTGACTGGGGATTCTTCTACTTTTTTCAAAGGAGACGGTACCAGGATTGCATTCTCCTGATGAACCAGGTATGGTGTGACCAGATTAAAGTAAGACTTCTGCCAATCTTGATCTGCGCCAAGTTTCTGCCTGATCCCGGTTCGGTGGGCAAAGTTATCTGATTGGTGTGCAAGGAAGTACAATACTGTGTGGTAATCTTCACTATGGACCTGTGAACTAAAGATGTCCACGGGATGCAGGAAGAAGGCATGGATTGTGGACTTGCACACATCCACAAGATGCAGGAAGAGGGTATGATTGTGGACTCGCACACATCCACAAGATGGAGGAAGAGGGTATGGATTGTGGACTTGCACACATCCACAAGATGCAGGAAGAGGGTATGATTGTGGACTCGCACACATCCACAAGATGCAGGAAGAAGGTATGAATTGTGGACTTGCACACATCCACAAGATGCAGAAAGAGGGTGTGGATTGTGGACTTGCACACATCCACAAGATGCAGGAAGAGGGTATGGATTGTGGACTCGCACATATCCACAAGATGCAGGAAGAGGGTATGATTGTGGACTCGCACACATCCACAAGATGCAGGAAGAGGGTATGATTGTGGACTCGCACACATCCACAAGATGTGGGAAGAAGGTATGGATTGTGGACTAGCACACATGCAGGAAGAGGGTATGGATTGTGGACTAGCACACATCCACAGGATGCAGGAAGAGGGTATGGATTGTGGACTAGCACACATCCACAATATGCAGGAAGAGGGTATTGTGGGCTAGCACACATCCACATTCCGTTTCCCCTCTCTGTATAGAGCTTTTAAGAAAAAATAGGAAACACTTGAGGGGCTCAGAATCTAATCTGGAAGCGAGACAAATGAGTATTTAGTCAACTTTTAAAGGTAGGATACACCATTTGCAGATATCGAAAATGTTTACTACCGAATTATTAAGAAATATGTTACTAATTTGAAAGTAAATACTGATTGATAGGCATCCAGCAAAATGATTGCACCAGATATTCTTGTCGCCAGCCGGCGATCGCGAAAAAAACCTAAGAACAAGATAAGAACAACTGCCCGATGCCGGTTAAAAACGAACGTCGTTTTTCTTGCTTTTCTCAGCATCCATGATTGTACAACTTCGGACAGGTCAGTTAAACGATATTTACTATAAAATACAACACCCCAAATCCACCCATTCATGATAATTTAAGCAATTACCAATGGTGTATCCTATCTTTAAATAAGAAAAGAAAACACTTGTACTTCGTCCTTTAAACAGGGCTGTGGCTTTTACCTGTCTTATTACTGTCTAATAAAATAAGACAGATGTTAAAAAAGAGCCAATTACGCTAGCTCCTTAACATGCAGTACTCTCACTGACTTGTGTGCAATGCCTGTAGTAATTTTTAGTATTTGGTACTTCACCCCTTATTGCACTCGTAGTACTTTTTAGCATTGGGTCCCTCTGCTTGCTGAGTGTGCATGGCCCATGTATACTGTGTAGTGTGTTCTAAACTCTACAGCAACAATTGTCACCTGGGACACAGCAATGGGTCAAGGCTAGACTAGTGCATTTTTTGCCAGGTTAGTATTACTGACCTGTATTGCCACTATTAGTATTTTGTAGTTGGCAGTATCTGTACTCTGTCAGTACACACCTAATCATCAGTCAAGGAGACACCCAATCATCAGTCAAGGAGAGACCCAGTGCTACAAAATACTAAGTAGTATTCTGTAGTATGCAGTTCTTTAGCCCAAAGTAAGGCCTAGGGGGTTAGGGTTAAAGGGCTAATTATTTGTTGTACCATACTCCCAGATGTGTTTGACCTCATTAAGACCTCCCAACTCTGTCACCCAATATCCATACAGCTTGGAGACCGATGTGCGCAAGTGAAATTTCTCCTTAGTCAGTTTCAGATGTTCTTTGAAGTGTGCCGCTTGGATGATGTAGGTGCGCAACTCATAGATCTTAGAGTTGGAAGAACGTCTTGGCGTCGTTGATAGATTTTTGCCCCGGCTTACAGAAGTGACAACTTGGATCTAACGTTTAATACACCAGTCAAATGAAAGTCAGTTATACCAATTACCATGGTTATACTAGGCCTACTAAGCGACTACAGAGTAAGCATGTTCATCATGTTTAATTAATTATCCCGGTCTTAACGGTACCGGTATCCGTATCCGTAGGAGTTTATTTATGCCTTATTCACAAGATGGATCGGGGAGATGGAAATTCAATCCAGGGTATAGGGATAGGGTCTAGTGTTGTCTCGAGAGATTATGAATATTTTTTACTTGGCCAAATAATATTATAATAGAGAGAAAAATCACTCAAGTCGGGCTCTAATGCAAAGAACCCATTTTCTAACGCCATGGATGGACGTATGAATTCGTGATCGCAAATCGCAAATGTGAAAACTGAAAACCTGTTTTATGCACACAGCCAGTCCCCTCTTGCCGATCACTGCCGCCATTGTATTGTAAATTGTTACAAAAAATACAAACTGAGTACACGCTGTTCACAAAGTGATTCAATCCGATACTTGATGATGATGTTGTTGTTGTTGATGTAGTAGTTCAATGGCACTTTGGCAACCTACGACTTGATGTTGATGATTGATAGTGATGATACTGAGTAATTACCACTATTACCAAAGTTCACAAACCGACCCCGCCCCCCAAAAAACTACTCCACCGACACGCGCCACGTGTTTAAAGGGCGCCCTCTACAGTTCTCAGCGTGTTATGTTGGCAAATTTAGCCCCGAAGAGGGCGTGCTCTACTTGCATGAAATGCAGAAAACAAAAGTCTTCATCATTCATCATGGCGCTCGAGAGTGTGTGTGGTTTCAACTTGCAAAGAGGGGGACTTCGAGCAAAAACGCGGCATTGTGTGGACGTACATTTCCTGCAAGACGATCCTCTTGAAAACCCAAAGTTTACGGTTCCAGCAGTTGAAGAGGTTTGCATTTATTTAATAGCCTAGGCGTATCGCTGTAGCTACATACTTCCAAAAGTACAGGCACCGACCACCGTCCGTCCCATCTGCTTTAACCAGTTCGCGCCGGAGGACGTATATATACACGCTAAGTTTTCACCAGATTCAAAACGGATGACGCATAAACACGTCACGAGCAAGGCCGGAAATGCGTGGGTGTGCCTCGGCTCGGTGATGTTAAAATAATCCCGGCGCGAACTAGTTATTACAAGTTACAACCAATTTCAATTCAGGACCCCGTAACTCAATAAGGTGTTTCACGGTAATATGCGCCATCTTGTTCACGGGGCAAATTTAACACGCGTTGCTAGACGCGCGCACATTTTAGAATGAACGCATGATGACTTGGAAGCGCAAAAGTTTTCGATCGAAGTGGCGTACACAGCAACGCGTGTAAATTTGCCCCGTGAACAAGATGGCGCATATTACCGTGAAACACCTTATTGGATTTGACAATGTTTGAACTAAGGCTTTTTTTTTTTGACTTAGAAATCCACTTTCTCAAACATTACTTTCCTAAAACAGCACGTAATGCTCTTAGTAGACTCACGGGGAAGGATTTAAGGTCAAGTAACAAAAATAAAATGTTGATCGTCCGGACTTTTTAAAAAGTTGGTGAGGGAGGCCCTTATTATTTGTTATTTTCCAAATTTTTGTTATTTTTTAAAGATGGCCGCCATGTCTAAGATGGCCGCCATAACATATTTGAAGATGGTTTTATGGTGCCGTTTAAGTTATTAAGGTGCAAGGTGGATCAGCAAATGATTTTTTTATCATGATGTCCACTACCCCTAGAACTCTGGGTCTCCCGACGCCCGTAGGGCGGAGACCTATAGATAGAGAGGGTTTTTACAGGTTAACCGCCGTTAAACAATAGAAACCGTGCACAAATTTCGGGCAATAACTCCATACTGCCGCACGGTCTACCCCAACCAAAAATGTGTACGAGTACTTTATCAACTCACCCAGCTGCTGCCCACCAAAAACCGGTCAAATCTCGGCCAATTTCTGTAAAAAAGGTGAAAACTATGCCCGTTCCGCAAACCCGACTGTTACAAGATGGCGAAAACTTCGTTCAATGGGTGCTGTTTTCCAAACCCTGGCTTCGGTCTATTGTGGCTGTACATCTGGGGCATTGCTAAACTGTATGAATAAGGCCGCCGAAGATGAAGCTTGTGTTTCGAAAACGGCTCTGCGGCTTGAAATTACGCACGAGTTATCCGCCATCTTGTATTGTAACAGTCGCGTTTGCGGAACGGGCATAGTTTTCACTTTTTTACAGAAATTGGCCGAGATTCGACCGGTTTTTGGTGGGCAGCAGCTGGGTGAGTTGATAAAGTACTCATACAAATTTTTGGTTGGGATAGACCGTGCGGCAGTATGGAGTTATTGCCCGAAATTTGTGCACGGTTTCTATTGTTTAATGGCGGTTAACCTGTGAAAACCCTCTCTATCTATGGGGCTCCGCCCTACGGGCGTCGGGAGCCCCAGAGTTCTAGGGGTAGATCTCCACTTGTCAAGCAAGTTGCCAATATCACAAACAGTATTTCGCAGCTTGAATGACAATTGAATAGGGATAGCTGTCTTTGGCTCAAACCTTAATATTGTGAAGGTCCAACAAATATTTGATTGCTATGAACTTGGGCATAGGGCCATCAACCGCCCAAAAAGATTGCATGCTCGATTGCATATGCACAACAAAAGCTGACAATGGTGGCGCTATGCGATCTTGTGCATGACTCCATTTTATTTTGGTCACATTTGTTTTGGGGAAAAGTCCACAAAAATTGCTTTGGAGTGTAAACAAGAGAAAGGGGGAAAAATTCCTCCAAACCCATTGATAGGAAGTATGAAAACATTGAATTCAGATACGTGACCTGCTCCCACAAAACCAGACATAAGTGGTTCTTTTTTTAAGTGAGATATTGTTATTTCAATTTTAATAGTACACATCTTCAGCTTTCATTTCATTTTTATAAAGGTAGGTAGGTTAGTGCGTAGTGTCGAAGAGAGTAGAAATAATCTATGGAAAATTCGGAGATAAATTACCACTTTTAGGACACAGTTTGCCTCAATAAATGCTTTTGATTTTTGTACTTTCTTATCAATAAAGTTGATTTTGTTTAACTGAGGCTTTAAAGTATACATATTAAAAAATACAAAAGTAACAAAAACCAAAAATCGATGTCCGCCAGATTTTTCATCCCATTTCAACTTTGACGAGCTGTATCTCAAAATAGCCTGTGCGACCTAGGTCAGGTTTTGTAGGAGCGGGTCACATATGTGACCCGCTCCAGGAAAAGGTGACATAAGTCGCAAAAACTAAAAATAGAGTTATGTACATGATTAAAAAGTCCATGGTATAAGCTTTCATTTGGTACATAGTACAGCTCCATAGCCCCTTCCGTTCCGGTGATATGACGTTTTTCCACAGGAATTCAAAATACACAACTGAGAAAACAGTCTTCGAAACACAACAAAACTAAGACAATACATTGGAACCATGCAATCTTAAAAGGTTTCGTTTCACTTTATTTATTGAATTCCAGCTTTTTGTTAATTAAATCTGAAACTTTGGATATTAAAGATGTCATTTAAGACAACAAATGAAAATCTAATTTTGACAAAAATATTGACCCTATTAACTTTAACCCTAACTCCCTCACGGCTTTTACTAGAAAGTATCCTGAATCCGCCACAGTCCACCAATTTTGGTTTGCAAAAACTGCTGGTGTCCTGAGTCCATCAGACTCCACCAGTATGCATTCTGGAGAGATCCTGAGTCCATCACAATCCACCTGCAAAAGTTTGATGGACTGTGACGGATTCAGGATACCTAGGTGGCATACAAACAATTGCAGTGCGTTTCTCCATAGAGTCCATCACAGTCCATCACCTAAATTTCTGTATCCTGAATCCATCAAACTCCTGCAGTAACGCTAGGCTTAAAATCCTCAATCCATCACACTCCTCCAGTTGTTCAATATGGAGGTATCCTGAATCCGCTAAAATCCTCCAAAACAGGAAATGGATTTTGATGGACTCGGGGTGGTTAGGGTTAACAGGCCATTACTCATAAACGCATAGTGCGACTTATGTCACCTTTTCCTGGAGCGGGTGCTTTTTAAAAGAGTTTTGGTTTAATTGTTCATCTTTAGCCTGCAGAGTTCTTGAAAAACTTCTCTGGAGGCGATGGGTCATCTCCAAAGATTGAGATTCTCCACGGAACTACCACCTTAGGTTTCAAGTTTCAGCATGGGGTCATTATAGCAGTCGACTCGAGGGCCACCGCTGGCAACTATATTGGTAAGCTCACAGATTCACTTTTAAATTAAGAGAAACAAAATATATATCACCCAGATATTAATCATTGGATCAAGAGAAAATTTCTTGAAACGCTTATAGGAAATGTATAGTAAATGTATGCACTTGTTAATTAAAGGTAGAATACACCATTTGCAGATATCAAAAAGATTTACTACCGAATTATAAGGAAATATCTTACTTATTTGAAAGTAAATAATGATTCTAGGCATCCAGCCAAAGGATTGAGCTAGATATCCAGTAATTGTTCCAAAAAATCTAATTGAAAAAAAAAATCACAATCGCCGGATGGCGATCGTGAAAAAAACAATAACAACATAATAACCACTGCACGATGTCGGTTGAAAACGAACGTCGTTTTTCATGCTTTTCTCATCAAATGATTGTAAAACTTCAGACAGGTCAGTTAAACGATATTTACTATAAAATACAACCCCCCAAATCCACCCATTCATGATAATTCAAACAATTACCAATGGTGTATCCTACCTTTTAACATGAAGAATGGACAGTCTATATTTTTGAGATAACATTTATTAAATTAGTTCTACTTAAATGACAAAGTATTGAGATGTAATACTAGTTCCCACACTATACCACAGCATTGAAATCTACCACTCGGAAACAATAACATTTTTGTGACATTATGTTTTAAACTTTTGTTTCAAACTTTTATTACAACACAAACATTTATTACAACACAAACATTTACTTGGACCGGAAGGTTTTGGAGGATTCTGTGGGGTTCAGGAAGATAATGTCCTACACTCTTAATTTGCATGGGTCTTGATCAATTCGCGCCGGGATTATTGTAACATTCACCGAGCCGAGACGCGGATTATTTTTAACGAAACTCGATCCGAGGCGGGTTCAAGCTGATGGTACTGAATCCATCAAACTCCAGCAGTAACGCTAGGCTTAAAATCCTCAATCCATCACACTCCTCCAGCTTGTTCAATATGGAGGTATCCTGAATCTGCTAAAATCCTCCAAAACAGGAAATGAATTTTGATGGACTCAGGGTGGTTAGGGTTAATTAACGCCTCTTGAAAGAGTATGAAGATGATGCCGTTTGTTTTCTGAATTGTGTGGGATGTGCAAGACTCAAGTCCAACCTTGGATCTCTCCTTATTATAATGTGTTTCATTTACAGCTTCCCAGACTGTCAAGAAAGTGATTGAGATCAATCCATATCTATTGGGAACCATGGCCGGTGGTGCCGCAGACTGCATGTTCTGGGAGCGTGTTTTAGCCGAGCGGTGCAGGTGACTCATTTTTTTCACAACTCATTTAGTTATGAGTTTGTTTTGTAAGATTTGAGAAGCAAGATATGTGAACTGTCACCACAAAATGAAAGTAAAGTCGGAAAAATTAAAAAAATTGAGATATCGGTATTTTCAAATTCTTGAGAACGAGAGCTTTCCAATGGTACATAACACTTGGGGGTTTTGCAATAAATACTTTTTACAGCGCTCTAGAAAGTCATGGGTTTCACAAAACGTATTTGTGAGAAAACTTACTTTAAACATCTTAAACAAAACACGTAAAAGATTACAAAACAGGACAAGTAAGGTTTTGTTTAAGCATAGCAACGGCTATGTTCTAATCATTATTTCTTCTTGAAATTTTTCACACGTACAAACTATTGTATAAACAACAAAATATCAAAATGTTGATACTTACGAGAACCTGATTTGCATATTTAATTACCGTGTTAATTAGACCACTAATGGACTTTATCCAAACACTAACTACGCGAAATCGGGTAATTTAAGAGGTTTTTCAATCATCTGAAAATGGGAATATGTAGACGAGGACTTGGGCTTTCCAAATTAGGCAAAATCTCAAAACTGACCACCCCTTTATATTGCGACTTTGGATGGCCATATCTCCGAATCACATCCTGCGACTTTACTATAATTTTGTGGTCACAGGTCACATATGAATACGGGTTTGGTTCCAAAGTAAAGCAAGTCTATCTGTCGGTATGAGTTTGGTTATACACCTGTGGATATTAACTTCCACTAGTAAAAGCCTTGTTTACTTTATCAATCAATCAAAACGTTTATTTCGAAACTTTGCACAAGCAAGTCGGGTTAGGTTTTTTAGAAACAAAAAGAAACATGCATAAATATATAAAGCACAAAATCTAGAAATGTAAACTCGAGATTATTAAGAGGGGGGGGGGGGGGGGGGGGGGAGTGAACAGTTTGGGGCTGTTCAAATGAATAGAGGCTTGTAGAGAACAGCCTGACACAGACAATCACAAGACAGGCAATTATACAAACGATAGGAATGAACACGAACGAACGGACGGACAAGGGACAGAGAACAAAGACAACAAAACAAAACAAAACAATGGACGGGACAGTGGAGACTGAGAGAAGGAGACAATTCCAATAAAGATAAATGATATGATGGTAAGCCTGCAGCGGTTAAACAGTTACACGGTTAACCGACCGTTCAAACGGTTACAGGTTACATTTTTCGGTTAACCTTCTTTTTTTTCTTTTTTTAACAATAAAAGAAACCTTACCAATTGTCAAATTTGCGTGGGTTTCGTTGGAGCAGGTCACAAATAGTACAATTGATTACATTTTGTATGGACATTTCTAATAGCTTATCTAACATATAGCCAGTCGGCCTACAAACTTTGATGCAGACAATTAGCAATCGCAGAACTGCGATTATCAACACGTACTATGCGCACACACTAAATTCCTTGATGAAGCAGCGCTAATTAGATATGCAATGCAGGCCCGTGCATTTTTGTTTGAATTTGTATTATTCTTTTATTTTTAATTTTTTTAATTTTATTTATTTATTTTTTTGTTTTTGTTTAACGTTGGTTACGGTTAACCATAAACCGAACCGCAAAACATACGGTTACACAGATAATTTGATAACCGTAAACTTACAGGCTTAAGATATCACATTAACACCATGCAGCAGAGTATAGCTAAGGAGGGAAGCTACGTTACATATTGTGACAGAAGCGCCTTTTTGTAAACCTCTCGTCTGTGATCCTGTTTGTAATTTTGTTGTCAGACTTTATGAACTGCGTAATAAGGAGAGGATATCGGTAGCTGCAGCCTCCAAGCTATTGGCTAACATCCTGTACAACTACAAGGGAATGGGACTCTCTGTGGTAAGATAGGGCACTTGTATTACTTCCTTATTTATCCCTAGCCTCACCTAAGGCTGCAAAATACTACTATATGCTCATGTAATAGTAAACTGTAGTTTCAAGTGCTCTTACCTCTGACATATTGGTATTTTTCTTTCGTAGAAGCATTATTCTTTCGTAGAAGTATTATTTTTTCGTAGAAGTATTATTCTTTCGTAGAAGTATTATTATTCTTTCGTAGAAGTATTTTTTAGTATTGTGTACTGTATCTAAATACCGTTTGTAGAACTTTGTAGTATTTTGTACTTTACCCTCAAATATATGCCTAGGACGTAATAGGGTTAAAAGACCACTGTTAAGCCGCATTCGCATTAGACTTAATATTGTCAAAAGTTACCGTACGTGATTGTCAAAGTTCACGGTGTTAAATCCTCCGCTAGAAGCTTGGGCCTGTAGATCTTACTGTTGCGGAGGGTAAAATGGACAATTTGACAATGTTACCCTCTGTCCGCATTGGATTTAATTTGGTTAAAGTTGACAACATTCTCCGTAGGTTTTACCAAAAAAAGTCCAATGCGAACGCGGCTTAAGACAAGCATTGAAGCCTCATAGCTTCTGTAATTATTACCATGTTAACTATTGAACTATACTGCCTTAAAGGTACAGTAGGATACACCATTTGTAGATATCAAAAAAAATTACTATCGAATTATTTAAAAAAATCTTACTTATTTAAAAGTAAATAATGATGGTAGGCATCCAGCAAAATAATTGCGCTAGATTTCCTGTAATTGTTCCGACGGACGATGATCGCGAAAAAGACAAGAAAACATAAGAACCACTGCCTGACACCGGTTGAAAAAAATAAGCCGTTTTTCTTGCTTTTCTCAGCATTCATGATTGTAAAACTTCGAACAGTTCAGTTAAACGATATTTACTATAAAATACAGCACCCCCCAAATCCACCCATTCATGATAATTCAAGCAGTTACCAATGGTGTATTCTACCTTTAAACCGCTCTTCTTTTTACTGTACTATCTGGAACAATGAGGTATAAGAGTGTTCTTAAACTACAGAATTCATGCTTTGACGCTTAACGTTTTCTTCTTTCAGGGAACAATGATTTGTGGCTGGGACAAAACAGTAAGTGTCTCATTGAGTTTAAGTATTTTAATTTGCATCATACTTGTCAAAATTATAGCTTGTTAATATTTCTATGTTTACATTTTTCCTATACATATTGGCTTGAAACCTTCTGGAATTGTACATACTGTACACAAACAAATCCTTCAAAGTGTAGAAACTTCAAAATTGTCCGGCCTGATGTAACATTATAATGGCTAGACTTAACCTCCCTCAATCCTGCAAAATACTCCAAAAACTTTGGTAAATTCGAAAAGATCAACGAGGTTTGGAATACATTTTTGGCTCCCGCAACAAATTTGTGTACATTGTATCATGGATATGTTGAAAAAGTCAATTTACAACAAACTCTTGTCCTTACAGGATTTTCAATACATTTTGGAAAGTAAATAAAATAATCCAAACCAATCACGTACATGTACTACTTTTAAAATTGCTCTTAACCAGTTCGCGCCGGGATTATTTTAACATCACCGAGCCGGGGGGGGGGGGGAGAATTATTTTTAACGAAACGAGATTCGAAGCGGGTTCAGGCCGAAAGTGCCGGGAAGCACACCCACGCATTTCCGGCCTTGCTCGCTGCTGACAGACATTCCGAACTTGAACTTGGCGTGTTTATGCGTCATCCGTTTTGAATTTGGGGAAACTTTGCGTTTATATACGTCATCCGGCACGAACTGGTTAATTATCAATTACTAATGTCTAGTTACCAGACTCGTCATTTAATGACTGTAATTTCTTGCATGCAGGGTCCTGGTTTGTACTACGTAGACAGCGATGGCAGCAGACTGAACCATAAGCTCTTCTCTGTGGGATCTGGCTCACCCTACGCCTATGGTGTGCTGGATAGCGGACTCCGCGATGACCTGACTGTGCAGGAAGCCTACGACCTAGGTCAGAGGTCAATCTATCATGCCACACACAGGGATGCTTTCAGTGGAGGCGTGGTTAACAGTAAGTCCCCTATCACAGAAAATTCCGAGCAGAATTGTGTCGCATTTGCATAATCGCTAACATGCATAACCGCTGACTTTTTGGTCAGGTTTCTGTTACGTCACGTAATCCGAGCGATTATGCGAGATTCAGCCAAGACGACCTATTCGAAAGTCATGGCGTGGTGTACGGCGTACATTAGAGGGCGCCCGCATCGGCGGCCTACGCGCGCTGCATACCACGATTAGGTTGTCGTGCAACCAAGACTATAGAGTATACAGTAATCTGGGGCCGATTTCATAGAGCTGCTAAGCACAAAAATATGCTTAGCATGAAAATTTGTCCTTGGCAAAATAAAAATGTAACGGACCAAATTTTCACGCGATCTTTATTGTTTTTGATTGAAAATCAGCTGGTTGTTTGCTTAGCATGAAAACACGTCGAATTTTGGCTGGTAACCTGTTTTTAATGAGCAAGACTTGTTTGTGCTAAGCAAATTTTTGTGCTTAGATACTGTACCTGGGCCATTTTCCAAACCCCAGCTTGGGCTCCGTCTCTGTCTCCATCACCATTGCCAAAGTGTATGAATGGAATGGATATTAAAGATAAGTGCTTGCAGTTCCACCATGTGGAATGAATGAAACCAAAGACACAGACGAAGCTGAGGTTTGGAAAATGGCCCTGGATTCCTCATCAGTGGCTCAATGCTTCACTTGCGTATACATTTGTTCTAGCCTCCACCTAGTTGTGGGGACAGGTTTTTTTGTTTGGAAAAAACAGACCGATAATGGGGACATTTTCGAGTCCCCATGGCGCGCTGGGTCTTCAGTAAAGAGGTTTAGAGGTAAAATTGGGTTAGGGTATAATGAAAGAAAATGTAGAAGACAAATTAGGGTGATGTTAACAAATTTAGAATTTTAGAATTTTCTGAGTTTGAGTTTAGAGAGATTTCCCTTAGCGCACAAACCCTATGGATTGTCCCCATAACGCAATGTACGAAAAGAATTGATGTACTTGTGATATGTAAACACAAAATTGACTACGTATTGAATGCTTTTTTGTGTGTTTGGTTCAATAGTTTACCACATGAAGGAGACTGGATGGGAGTTCATATCACAGACGGATACTAAGCTGCTGCATTACCAATATCAAGAGGAGAAAGAGGCCAAATAGATGCAGTAGACGTCCCGTCAGCAATGTCTCAAGAAAATGTTCTCATGTTGGCAGAAGCTTAAAAAAGGGCCTCCATTCGACAAAACAATCTAGCCTTTGTCTTACAGCCATCTTTGATTTGTGCGTAGATGTCTTCGTAGGCATTGATTGTTACCCTCAAAGATGGCCACTGAATGCAAAGTGTGTATACCCAGATTGTGTTGTGTCTTGAGTCCATTGTTCATTAATTTTTGGGGGGGAATTTTTCAAACCCTTGTCATTTTGGAAAATCCTTTTTTTTAATGAATGGAAGAATAAGTTTGTTAAAGGTAGGATACACCATTGGTAATTGCTTGAATTATCATTAATGGGTAGATTCGGGGGTTGTATTTTATAGTAAATACTAGCCTGTCTGAAGTTTTACAATCATGGATGCCGAGAAAAGCATGAAAAACAGCGTTTGTTTTCAATCGGCGTCGAGGAGCTATTCTTATGTTATCTTTGTCTTTTTGCGATCGCCGTCTGGCGATCGCGAATGTTTCTTTATAAAATTAAATTTTTCGGAATAATTACAGGATATCTAGCGCAATCATTTTGCTGGATGCCTAGAATCATTATTTACTTACAACTGAGTAAGATATTTCTTAATAATTCGGTAGTAAATATTTTCGATATCTGCAAATGGTGTATCCTACCTTTAACACCCAGGACGTAAGGACGTAACTTCAATGGCTAGATGTTATTAAATGTACACACAATTCAGGCAATGTTTTGTAGTGACTTCTAGTTGTCACTGATAGTATGAATGTTTGGGTAAAAAAAACCACGATGTACTATGGCAGTATGGAATTATTATGATCTCACAGTATGGTTAGAAAAAAATACGAAGACGAGAGTAAGGAAAATCTTAAGAAAGGCTAAGGACATGGAAGAACCAAACAATCTTGTACAGTATCTTCATACGAGAAACACCAGAAACATGGAAGTTAAAGGTAGGATACACCATTGGTAACTGCTTGAATTATTACTACATGTATTAGGAATGGGTGGATTTTTTTTGGGGGGGTGTATTTTATAGTAATTATCGTTTTAACTGACCTGTCCGAAGTTTCACCATCATGAATGCTCATAAAAGCAAGAAAAATTCAATCTTTTGGAGCAATTACAGGATATTTAGCGCAATATTTACCTTCAAAAAAGTAAGATATTGATTATGAATATGGTATTAAGAAAAATCAATACATGTATTTGCAAATGGTGTATCCTACCTTTAAGGAATGTGTTGTAATAACGACCTTGCTGTATCCTTGGACATTGTTCTCAAATTGAAATTCCAATCATTTTCAAATTCTGGAAACTTTAGCCATGCGACAGTGTTGTTTTAGCTATTGTGTTTGTTTGGACTTGCTAATAAAAATAATCCCCTTTTCTTTGAAATTACACATTTAGTTCTTTTGTTTTTAACGTGTCTGGTTCTCTGTGTCCATTTATATTTAAAGAACAACGCCCTTAAATAAACTAAAACAGCAAATGGAGAATTTTTATCCAGAGAGTTTATCCAAGTGGATGCGCTAGCTACTAAATTCTATTGAACTCCAACAACCCCCCCCCTTTAATCCGGAGGTTCATAGCCTAATTGCCCCATAAGACGAACAAGGTGGACCTTGGTTAACATGGAGGAATCCTTCTTATTCCTCCATGGGTTAACCAAACTTTGCCTCTAAAGAAGATCTTGTTAAGATCGAGATATTGGTCCCTAACTTATTTAAATTGTCAGGTCATAGTCTGCAGCAGTTTTAATCATAATAACAAATCGACTAAAAAGGTGTTTTCTAAAACAAACTGTTGTATAATATTACGGCACGCTATGATAAATTAAAGGGATTAAAATTAAAATCTGATAAATTAAAAAAATCGGAAAAGATGTCATGGCTACGAATGACCATGCAAATAGTGGTGGGAACCAGCAACAATTTGGTGGGCCGGGTCTTTCCGCTGTCGGGCAAGTAGGGCCGTTTTTCCAGCCCACGCTGCGCTTAGGCTCTAATTCCGGGTACATCACTATTGCAAAACAGATACGAAACGAATCTTGGGTTTGGAAAACAGCCATAGCGCCACCTCACGATGATGACAGCCGGCACACTGCATATCATGCAATAGGCGCGGCGACGTCACCGATTGGCTCGGTGATCACGTGATTGTACGGGTTGGCCACCAAACTCACGAAAATATATTTTGTGTACAGTCAGTAATGACAGTATCGAACAGGGAAATTTACATGTTTTTAACTTAAAATCCTTTGACGTATGCTGACAATGAAAGAAGTAGACACGGTAAGTGAAATCTATGTTCTAAAACTCAACCAGTATGTGAATTCTATTTCTACGTGATGTTGTGGCCAGGAGAGTTTAATTTACGTCAAACGTAAACTTCGTCATCGATCGTCATACATTGGCGCTCAACACACTGAGTGAGTCTGTTCTCCATGATAAAGATTGGACGTACATGCGAACAATTGCGACTTTTCGGAGAGAGATAAACTCTGTAAACATTGGGATATTTCAACAGAATATTTAGATTGAGGGAATTATTATAATTTATATATCAGTTGGTCTTGGCATGGAGGAATTATTCCTCCATGGTCTTGGAGACCCTTTACATCTGACTGAATTCCACAATAAAGTTAGCTTGAAAATTCCAGCTCTAAATAAACCATGGAGGAATAAGAAGGAAACTAAAGCTCAGACTCGCCATTTATACACTCAGAATTAATTAATTATTTATACTGAGTAGTGAGTAGCCCATTCGGTGGAAATCACTGTTCTTCCATGGGGCCCAGTGAGAGAAGACAATGTGAAGAAATTACAGTTTTAGGTGAGAGGAAAACCCCAGAAGAATAGAATATCCTCGAGAAACCCAGTCCAAGTAACTTACCCCTAGAACTCTGGACCGGTAACTCTGGGGTTCCCGACGCCCGTAGGGCGGAGCCCCATAGATAGAGAGGGTTTTTACAGGTTAACCGCCGTTAAACAATAGAAACCCGTGCACAAAATTCGGGCAATAACTCCATACTGCCGCACGGTCTACCCCAACCAAAAATTTGTATGAGTACTTTATCAACTCACCCAGCTGCTGCCCACCAAAAATCGGTCGAATCTCGGCCAATTTCTGTAAAAAAGGTGAAAACTATATAGTTTAGCAATGCGCCAGAGCCCAAAGAACCGAAGCCAGGGTTTGGAAAACAGCCCTGTCATCGTTCAGAGAAGCAATGTGATTGGTCCGCACTAACCCCGGCCGGGGTCACGGTACCAACAGTTCATTGAACGTCGTTATCCGCCATCTTGTAACAGTCGAGTTTGCGAAACGGGCATAGTTTTCACCTTTTTTACATAAATTGGCCGAGATTCAACCGGTTTTTGGTGGGCAGCAGCTGGGTGAGTTGATAAAGTACTCATACAAATTTTTGGTTGGGGTAGACCGTGCGGCAGTATGGAGTTATTGTCTGAATTTTGTGCACGGTTTCTATTGTTTAACGGCGGTTAACCTGTAAAAACCCTCTCTATCTATGGGGCTCCGCCCTACGGGCGTCGGGAGCCCCAGAGTTCTAGGGGTACAAGTAACTAGGACCAAAAATTCACTTTTTAAACATCTGGACATGATCTTGCGATAGTAGGGCCCTAGGGAGTCCCATTGTTTTTTTTCTACATTTAAATCAAAATGTCACTTTTCCAATATGTTTGCCCAAAGAAACATCCTCAAAACGGCCACAAAAGTACTCGATAAGCCGTCTGATGACTGAGATACAAGTACACATCGACGAATAAGATTGTGGTACTAAGGTTTACTTACGATTTGGATAAAAAGTACAATTTCCAGCTTAATTCCACAAGCTGCCTCGGCACTTTGCTGCCGTGTCGGTATGCGATGCATGTTGGTCCCACGCGCGTCCGATTCGATGTGTGTTGGTCGCGCGTGGTACAAACACGCATCGCATACCAACACGGCAGCAAAGTGCCGAGGCAGCTTGCGGAATTAAGCTGGAAATTTCACCTTAGTAATTGTAAACCTTAGTACCACAATCTTATTCGTTGATACATGTGTACTTGTATCTCAGATGGCTTATCGAGTACTTTTGTGGCCGTATTGAGGGTGAAATCAGATGTCTCTACTGTGGGCAAACATATGGGAAAAGTGATATTTGGATTTAAATGTAGAAAAACCAATTGGACTCCCTAGATCCCTACTATCGCAAGATGTCCACATGTTAAAAAAGTGATATTTGGGTCCTAGTTACTCGGACTAGGAAAAACCCACGGAATCAAGCAGGGACTGAAAACCCAATCCACATTATTAACCCAGGCACATGCGGGCTTTGAACCCGGGTCATAGCGGTAGAAGGCGAGGAAAGAACTGCTACGCCAGCCTACGGTATTTCCCTGAATCAACATTTCCTGTGGTTTTCCGTAAAATTACCCTTTTCGTGAACTTGACGGCTGTTTGGTGATGCACCAACAGGAAAAAGTGAAGAAAAAAACCATTTTGTGCATCATTGCATGGATATGAAACTACATGTATCCTTCATTTAACCTAACCATCCTAAATCCTCAAAAATCCTCTTTGCAAAATGCAGGATTTTGCAGGATTGAGGACAAGTTTGGAAGTTGATGCACAAAAATTTGCTTAGTATGAACATTTGTCCTTGGTAAAAAAAGAAAGTTACAGACCAAATTTTCACGTAATCTTTATTGTTTTTGATTGATAATCAGCTGTTTTTTTGCTTAGCATGAAAAACACGTAGAATTTTGGCTGATAACCTGTTTTTAATGAGTAAGACTTTTTTGTGCTAAGCAAATTTTTGTGCTTAGCAGCTCCGTGAAATTGGCCCCAGGTCATAAGGCCTAAACTAATGCTGGATGATTTTGCAGGATTGAGGTTACATGTACATGTACTTTATGAGGATTTTGAAGGATTTGTTACTTTGTACGTTCACACTGCTCATGCTCTATGCACATTCTTCATATGAGCTTTAGTCAAGGTGTAAGTTATGTGTCAAGGATAGTAAACATTTGCCTACCAAGGGTCATGTGTGCAGTAATGGGGCCCTTTATATTAGCAGCTGTTTGTGTTATGTTTGGCAGTTTCAATGGTAAACCCTACTGATTTACTCTCTGCATTGATTTTGCAGGATTCAGGCAGTGTTCACCAATATAAAAGTATTTTGCAGGATTCAGGTTATCAGGTTATTAAAATCTGCTTCTGATTACATGTACATCCCTTTTAAAAATAGGGTCGGTAGGTCGGAAATTGTTTTGTTTGCCAATTATATTTGTTTGTGCTGAATGAATGGGGTGTACGTACATGTATTATACCATAGAGAAAGAAACATTCTCTATGATTATCCATCATGATTCGTGACAAATTCACATGAATCATGGCGTGTGCGACCGAGCAATACCACACTATACACTGGTATTTACCAGGGGTTCCCCTTAACTTTTTTGTTCACTAGCCGGCCGGACTAGTAATGTTGACTTTTCACTCGTCCGCCAGCATTTTCACTCGTCCGCATGTTTTTTTCACCTTTTAGGCTTCTTTTTTTGTAAGTAACCTTTTACGTCAATTACAATGTATTTACGTATACATGTAGACCGACGTCGTGAAAATGGTAAATTATACAGTGATGGGGTACGTTCAGAAAAAGGCATAAGTTAATACAAAAGCAATTAGCCTTCGGGCCAATAGATAAGCAATTCTTAATCCAAAATATGCTTGTGTTTAGACGAAAAAGTTACGCTGGCAGCCAGGCACTGCGCGGTGGAAAGTAGCTTAACTTATTCCACCGATGTTTAATACGCAATGCTAACTGCATTGTCCGACCTTTCGGTAACGAAAGTGCCCTAGCACGGCACGGCACGGCACGGCACGGCACGGCACGGCACGGCACGGCACGGCACGGCACGGCACGGCACGGCACGGCACGGCACGGCACGGCACGGCACGGCACGGCACGGCACGGCACGGCACGGCACGGCACGGCACGGCACGGCACGGCACGGCACGGCACGGCACGGCACGGCACGGCACGGCACGGCACGGCACGGCACGGCACGGCACGGCACGGCACGGCACGGCACGGCACGGCACGGCACGGCACGGCACGGCACGGCACGGCTGTTGTAAATTGCTGATCTTGCAGGAAGATTTAATTTGCATCCGCCACAAAAGCTATCAAAACTGAACCTCACCGGTGACAGCAAAACTGCCTGAGTTATTGTAAAAGCATGGTGATAAAGGTTTAAGGTTTAAAACTTAAAAAAACAAAACGAGAATGTTGGTCTGAATCTTTCACACGATGGACGCCGAGCTGACCAAAACACCACAAGCGTAAACTGAATGCATTAACATGCGCGGTAGAACATTTTGCAAAAACACACTACGCTGTATCGCTCAAGGATGAGCGTTACTACCCTGAAATAAATACATTAAAACAGAAAAAACTAAAACAAAAAAACGGTGACCATGATCTGATAATTAACCTGAGTGCATTTACACTGCATTAAGCAGTATGTGTGCTGCGCCGACCATGTGCGCCAATGCATGCGCTAGCTAATAGCTCGCCGCCACATAACAAAATGGCCACAAAAACGGCAATCGCTAATTTTTCTTTATAAAATTTAATTTTTCAGAATAATTACAGGATAGCGCAATCATTTTGCTGGATGCCTAGAATCATTATTTTCTTTCAGATGAGTAAGATATTTCTTAATAATTCGGTAGTAAATATTTTTGACATTCTGGTGTTTATGATTTCTGACTAGCCCTCTCGAGCAAAGATACTGACAATTTAGGGGACCGCCAACATAGGGCAAGATAGCTTAGTTGGTAGAGCGCCGTTCCGGTATTCCGGAGGTCGCAGCTGGTTCGAGTCCCACCTTGCCAATTTCTTTGTTCACTTTGAAAATTATATTAATTCAATTAACCCTTACCCCCTAGCACTTGTTGCTGGCAGGTAACCTCAATCCTTTTTTAAAATGAGATAACGCCCAAGTCAACCAAAATCAACAAAAATTCATTCAAGTTTTGACAAATGTTTCATTCAATTCATTCAATTCATTCAATTCATTCAATGTTTGACAAATGCTCACTGCCTCAATCCTCCAAAATCAACCAGAATAATTATATAATAACTATCACATACCGGTACCTTGCATTTACAGGTGTACACAGCTGTAGTAACATACACTAGTGCTGGGCGAGTAGTGATTTGTTTTCACTCGAGTACTCGCAAGGAAATTACTCGCGATTAATCAAGTACTCGCGAGTAATTGTCAAAATTTTGGCAAGAAATATAGATATATTTTTTTAATTAAAAAAAAAAAAATTATTATATTTAACTTCTGCAGCAATTTCGTTTCCTTCATCGCTCAAGTTCTAATTCAAAAACATTTAAGATTAAAATCCCTTCCATATATTAAGTCAACTATATGTTGTCTGATTACGTTGTCTGGAAAGAAACTATATCACTGACTGAACTTGCTAATTAATTTTTTTACAATCCCACGGACCCAAACCTAAAACTTGGTTTTGAAACCTGATATCTGCAGGAGAGATATTTGCTTCCATTTTATAAACTCTGTGGTCAGGAACATTCTGCGGTCGGCGAATTTTGCTACATTTTGTGTCGGCTAACTCAAAGGATTTAGTTCGTTAAACCTTATTTATTTTGGAAAAAGACGTGCCATTGTAGGCGTGCAATTATGGGGAGCGGCAAGTCGATTCATTTTGTGTCGTTGCATCTTACGTGTACGACCACAACTTAATCGGTAGTGTCAACAGTTATCGCTCGCTAACAATCACTACTCGCAGGTACTTATTGCTACTCGGGCTGGCACGAGTACTCGAATAGTTTTAAAAAACCGTGAGTAGTGCTACGAGTAGTAAAAACAAATCATGAGTAGCGACATAGTCGAGTTAGTCGCCCAGCACTAACATATAATTTACATTTTAGGTAAACTACCTTGTACCAAATTTTCATTTCTTTAGTACTACATGTACCGTAATTTCCTGCGGTAAAGCCGCACGGCGGTTAAGGCGCAGGTCCCTAAAATCACCCAAAAATTTGTCAAACGTCAACAGATAAAGCGCACTGCCGAATAAGGCGCATGCTTGAACGCACCCAGAAGAACACCAGGCGCCACCCGGTGTAGGTACATCGCCACAAAGGGGTCATTTTGTTGCCTTAGAAGGATCCCACTATTCCAAGCAAGAATTTGCTGAGTACTTGAGTTTATCTGGCACGCAAACAATGTATGAAAACTTCAAACCAGTAGTCACAATATCGCACGAGGTTTGCCGATACATATCATGTATCACTGCAGTATAAACTGCATGTACATCACATGCAGCGATCGCGTGCATGGTATCCCTAATTGCGACACCCCCTAGTCTTTTTTCCAGTCGTTGTGAATGCTCCGCGCTGTGTAGTTCGGATGGTGAATTGCATGAAGCCGGAACGTAGACGAAAAAACGTTTAGAAAAAGGCCACATAGTACGGGCCAGCATTTTATCGCTGTTGTACGCGCGTCATGCAGCGCACGCTGTAGTCTTGTTTGTAAGACGATCTTAATCGCGGTATATGCAGCGCGCGTAGGCCGCCGATGCGGTAATTCGCGCGTGGTCTACGGCGTACGTTAGAGGGCGCCCCGCATCGCGAAAAACGTCTTGCAAACAAGACTACGCACGCTGCCGAGTGCTAAATCACATACATGTACGGTTGTAGGGGGATCAACACATCGCGGCATTGTTAATGGAAACACGGTCACAATGTCCGGAGAGTTGGGCTAATTGGTTGACCGCATTATTGAGTAAGATTGCGGCGTTCAAAGAATTCTTCACACAAAGACCATCACTTTGAACTCAAGCGACATCATATACCATACACACGTACGGTATACAGGAAAGTTCCTAAGCTTCTGTCCTCCAAAATCAATCTACATGTACATCTGGCCATGCTACATGTACCTCACTCATCCAAAATCAACCAGAAACTCCTTGGGCCACAAAACCTCAATCCTTTAGAATCAACCAAAACTCTCTGGGTCATGTAACCTCAATCCTTTAAAATCCACCAGAACTCTGAAAATTGTTACTGTGCGTATAACCTCAATCATTCAAAATCATTTAAAACTGCTTGGTTGATTTTATAGAATTTTATAATGACAAATTCTGCTCGACGCCGGTTGAAAAAACCCGCTGTTTTTCGTTCTTTTCTCGGCATTCATGATTGTCAAACTTCGGACAGCTCAGTTAAACGATATTTACTATAAAATACAACCCCCAAAATCTACTCATTCATGATAATTCAAGCAATGACCAATGGTGTATACTACCTTTAAGTGAGGAAGGTTAGGGTTAAACTAAATTAAATTATATTTCTTATTCCCTCATGTAGTTTATACTTTTTGTTGTCCTTCCGTGTATGAATGTTTTTCAAGTATGTCAGTATAGTTGGATTACAATGCAGGTTGAGTGCGGCGCTTCCTTGACATTGAAACCTAAAGGGAAGCTTGTTGAATAATGAAATATTAGTCATCAACATGGGATTACTAAGCTGTGTTGTTTACCTGTTGGTTCAGTGTGCACAGTGTTGTATGGTACTGGTACATGTAGGTGAATATTCATGGGTTTGTGTGGCCTGAACCAAAGTTGTCTGGTCATAGTTGTTTGCGTTGGCCTTGGTCTTGGTTGTGTATATTGTGATCTGTAGTCATGTATGTTGTGGGCATACTTCTGGCCATGTGTGGCTTGACATTTTCATCAAGGAGTTTGAAAACTTGGGCTTCCAATTATCCTGTAGAAATGTTCATGTAGATATGGTTTACAAGTTTCAGTATTTTATCGGATTGCACCTTCAATCTGAATGTATAGATTTCAGTATCATCTTTTGATCTTTTGATCTTTTGATCTTTTGATGTTTCATCTTCATCTTTCATCTTTTGATCTTTCATCTTTCATTTTTCATTTTTGTTGGAGGTATTTTCTTTATATTGTTAATTTGATGGCATCCGTGTGCTCTTCTTTTGAGATACATGTCTTCTGTGAAATGTCAATCAACCGTAAAGATTGATATCAAAAGGCTACCCTCAGGTACGTTATTGTGCATTATGTGTTCATGCACCTTATTTTGCTAAGTACTGTATGTAAGTACATTGTACACATAACTCGTGATCGCTCATCTAGCAATACTATATTGGTAGCAATTTAATGCCGACTTCTGATTTTGAAATTACAAAAATTGGTATCTATTCTTTTCATGACCCCAATTCAAGTTGCACGGTCATGATTTTGTGCTCGAGAGACTACCGGTACGATGACGTTTGCCATCGTTTGATCTCTTATCGCTATCTTGTACAAACATCCAAATTCTAACCTTTGAACGACACCGCCGTATTACCGAGTGACACATACAGGCAGAGGTGTGTTGACTAGTCCTAGGAACATGTGACACTGACAAGGACTAGCACTAAGTACAAACTGTTGGGTTTTTAAAACCTCGGCTTTGCTCCAGCTCTGCCTACATTTGTAGCTCAAATTATTTAGAACTCTTGATTGTCTTATTTGTGCCTGTACACATGTATCATATGATTCTAAAATCACTCAGCCCAAATAAATAAATAAATAGTTGTTCATCCTTTCGTGCAACCTTTTTAGGTTGCTGCATAAAAAACACCATGTTTGGTTAAAACAAATTAATAAAATGAAAAACAAAATGACAACAAATGTGAGTCATTTTTAAATTGGAACGTTTCTCTCGATCATAATTATATTTTGTATTTTGCTGTCTTTAGGAGCATAGTTTGCAAAGGGTGGAATCTAATTAATTATTATCATATCATGAGAAATATTATAATTCTGTGATAAAGCCTAGATACATGTACATGTACTATGTAATTTTGTACGTCAATCCCCAAAAGGGGGCTCGTATGTTGAACCAGTCTCACAAGTGAGGCAACATAAATATCTTGAAGCAACAGCTTGAGATGAAGTCTTGAATTTCAAAATGTTCTACATGCATTATCCTTGAAATTGCATTAGGATGGTTGTTTAGTTTAGGCCTATGTATTGTATGATCATACGTACTGTACATAATGTACATGCTAATATGTGACCCGCTCTGCAAAAATGAGTCTGATGTTGCAAAATACATTTTTACATTTAAGGGCTGTTTATTGTGTCTCGGAGGTGATTTTTCTTTCAACAAATAATATTTTTGTTTTAAGGCATTTTGGTTTCTCCGACACCTACATGTGTATATTCAGATCTGATCGATTGAAAAGATTGTTTTGATCCCTAAAATTTACGAGTTTTTTCATTCTCGTACCACAGCATCTGATGAAGCACTACAATTGTAAATCTTCATTTCTTTTCAAAGACATTTTGAATATAACTGAGAAAAAGCAAATTTCCCAAAATTGTTTAAAAAAATGCATCAAACACTACAGAGTTGTGCCATACAGTGTATATCAAATGAAAGCTTATTTCCTGCTTTTTCTGACCAAATAAAATTGATTTTTTTTTTAACACATCAGACTCATTTTTGCAGAGTGGGTCACATATTGATCTTGTTTTCTTCACCACCTACATAACATTAGACACATGTACATGTACATGAACATGTACATACTGTAGTACATACATGTACCGGTACATTGTACGTATATTGTACATTGTACATGTAGGCTACATAGTGATGTGTGTACTATGCTATGTCTTTAAGGTAGGGGTGGTTTGTAGTAGAACATGAATTTGCTTCAAAACAGGATACACAGATATCGTTTTGCTGCTCAACATTACACTATATCAGGCTAAGAAATCTGTGGTCTTAAGCCGTGTTTGCACTGTACTTTTTTTTGGAAAGGTTTTACTGAGACGATGGTAAAATAAAAAAAATTGTCAAATCTTACCACTGTCCGCACTTGGACTTTCGACACGGGACAATTTTACCGAAACTGCGAGAGAAGTAACCGAGTTGTCAGTATAATGACACATGAGGGTGCTTTGCGTGACCTTTCCGCATTGACCCCTTGTACCCAATCGCACCCGCCTTTTGTCCGATCATTCATGCCATTGCCGACGTTACTACTCGCATACATACATGTACGTGCACACGCTCTTTTTTAGTTCTGGTTCTTCTTTTTGTACGACGTGCTACCAATCCAAACCAATCAAACTTCCAATTGTATCAATAATAATGTCTGCCACGATTTCAACCAAAGGAACAACAACGCTCCTGATTTTTGTGCGGAATTGCCACATGCGATGCAGCATGCCGCAATGCGCGCACCTTGCACGGTAAACAGTGCAAAGCGCATGCGTCATGTCCCTGTGTAGCATGACCTTGCACTCGAGCTTGGTGAACGTTTTCCTAAGCATTGTTTACCGACTCATGCAGTCCGCCTTGGAATTATCGTCTCGAGAAAAGTTACATGTACCTGAGAAGTTCTCCTGGGCAACAGTTGGCCAGTAAAAGTAACTGCTGGACTCGGGGAAAGTAACTGAGAGGAAAAGTCATAAGCCGTGTTTGCACTGGACTTTTTGGGGGGAAGGTTTTACTGAGACGATGGTAAAATAAAAAATGGTCAAATCTTACCACTGTCCGCACTTGGACTTTCGACACGGGAAAATGTTACCGAGACTGCGGGAGAAGTAACCGAGCTGTCATTATAATGACTCACGAGGACGCTTTGCGTGACCTTTCTGCATTGACCCCGGTGTACCCAATTTGCGCGCGCGCGTTTTTTGTCAGATCGATTATTGACGCCATCGTCGACACTAGTAGTACAACTACTCCACGCTCTTCTCTGTTCTTGTTCTTTTTGCAGAACCACATGCGAATGTGATCACGATGCGATGTGACATGCGTCAGCGTGCGCCCACGTAAACAATGCAAAGAGCGCATGCGCGGTGTCTTGTGTACCATGAATTCGCACTAGGGGGCCGCTTTTACCGACTCGCGCTTTTTGCACTGGACTTATCGTCTCGGGAAAAGTTACCTGGGAAGTTTTCCTGGGCAGCAGTTGGCCGGTAAAAGTAACCACTGGACTCGGGGAAACTAACTGAGAGGAAAACGTCCTAGGCTGTCCGCACTGGACTTAAAATTTGAAAAGTACCCATTGTCTCGGTAAGTTTTATCAAAAAAAGTCCAGTGCGAACAGGGCTATAGGCTGCCGCACTGGTCTTAAAATGGGAAAAGTACCCAACGTCCCAGTAAGTTTTACCAAAATAAGTCCAGTGCGAACAGGGCTTTAGAAGTTAACTGGCAGAGCTTGCCAGAGATTAGTGGTGAATTAAGAGATTTGAGATAAGATTTACATGCAAAGGATTGCAACCAAACAAAATGGCAATTGCACCAGGGCATACATGTACATATACTGTACATGTACACATGTAGTATGTACAATGTACAATCATAGCACAATGCACACTGAGTCATTATAATTTCTTGAACTGTACTGTCTTGTTATTTTTTCTGTATTCCTGACCTTATATTTTTGTTTTCTATTGTGATTCATTGACCTTGGAGCTTTTTTAGTGACATACCTACATGTACCTGTACATATACTGTACATTGTTTGTGTACATACATTTCCCTACTTTCCAGTGGAAAATATAGACATTTAAATTGCTAACAGTTTATGCATCTGGCAGTGTAATGGTAATATTTTTGTGGCCATACCCCAACCTCGCATAAAGCTACAAAATACTACATGTACTACCAGTATTAAACTCTCCAGTTTTGTTGGCTATGGCTCCCTGCCACAAGCAGCAAAGTACATCATTTGTCATAGTGACTTGGCTGCAGAGTGCCGGGAGATCTATCCGGTCAAAAATCTCAAGATTTAACTGCTTCAGTCTGTGGTCACCCAATGCAGCAGAATCCATTTCTGGTATTGTTCAACGGGGATAAGCTCTCGTAGTCTTAGACTGTGGTCATTTATGCACTGGTGTTGACAGCTAAATGCATCAAAGACTTACATGTAAAAGTGCACTAGATTAGACTTAAGCCCTGTTCGCACTGGACTTTTTTTGATAAAACTTTTAAGTCCAGTGCGGACAGCCTAGAACGTTTTTCTCTCAGTTACTTTTCTCGAGTCCAGTGGTTACTTTTACCGGCCAACTACTGCCCGGGAAAACATCCCAGGTAACTTTTCCCTAGACGATAAGTCCAATGCAAACAGCGCGAGTCGGTAAAAGCGGCTTGGAAACGTACATCCGGCCCCCTAGTACAATTTTATGCTACACAAGACACCGCGCATGCGCTCTTTGCATTGTTTACGTGCGCACGCTGATGCATGCACATCGCATTGTGATCACATTCGCCTTCATGAGTCATTATAATGACAGCTCGGCTACTTCTCCCGTGGTCTCGGTAAAATTTTCCCGTGTCGAAAGTCCAAGTGCGAACAGCGGTAACATTTGACCCTTTTTTTTTTACCATCGTCTCAGTAAAACCTTCCCTCTCAAAAGTCCAGTGCGAACACGGCTTTAGGGTTAACCAGTTCGCGCCGGAGGACGTATATACACGCAAAATATTTCACAGAATCAAAACGAATGACGCATACATGTAAACACGCAACGAGCAAGGCCGGGAATGTCTGTCAGCAGCGAGTAAGGCCGGAAATGTGTGGGTGTGCTTCACGGTACCATTGGCCTGAACCCGCCTCTGATCGAGTTTCGTTAAAAATAATTCCGCGCCTCGGCTCGGTGATGTTAAAATACTCCTGGCGCGAACTGGTTAAAAAACATAGTACATGTACTTCACCACAAATGATTGCCTAGGACATACGTACATGTATACAACCACATGCGAAATAGCAGAGTATTGGCTCTAATTGGTTCACATTATACTTCACATTATACTTCACAAACTGCATGTCAATATGTGACCCGCTCCATCGTAATCAGGAATAAGTCGCTGGGGCCGTTTTACGCAATCGGTCGTTGAAGTGAACGCATGGGAGAAAATGGTGACCAAGTCGTTTTTCTGAATATTGCATTTTTAGGAAGTGTAGTTATCACAGATTATTGTCATTAATGTCTTGTATGTAAAAACGATCACTAAAGATGAACATGAAGAGGATTTGTGTGCGCTGTCCGTATGATTTTAGTCAATTTTGTTTATTTCAATGCTGTTTTTCTCGGAATGTGGATTCAGCAAATAAATATACACCTGCCATCTTCATCAGACCATAACTCGTTAACCTAAGAAGATACACACTTGTGATGGGTATCATTAGAAAGCTTATGAAATTCCCTTTCTCACCATTATCATATCTCAAAAAGTCATTTCGAGACTTATTCCTGATTTCGATGGAGCGGGTCACATGAAACCTGTAATATGTCTAGGTTCCTTAATTAACAAGTTTTTTCTGTATCACATCTTATTACAGGTTGACTGATCAGTACAAGGCATCGTCATGTGAGCGGCTGCAATATCTCGCCATTAGTCTTTCAATCCTCAATCGTAATTTTTGTTTGGTTAGTGGACGGAAGTCATTTGACTGCGTTGAAAGCTCAACCAATCCACCCTACCATCAATTAAACACTGCTACATTTGTGAGGGGAAAAGGAGGGGAAAAAAGGTGAGCAGAAATGTTGTTAGATTCAGTAAGGTGGATTGTGAAAGCTGCTTTTTGTTCTATATAACAATGGAAATATTGGCATATATTTGGTATATGTGACCCAGCACGAGTAAATGAGACACTTTGCGGCAAAAATAAAAATTGAGATTTTGATTTCATCATTTAAAGCTTGTTTAGCTTTAAATGATTAAATCAAAATCTCAATTTTCATTTTTGCCGCAAAGTGTCTCATTTACTCGTGCTGGGTCACATATAAGCAAAACGCATACTAACCCTAACCCTCATTAATCCTCCAAAATCCTCATTGCAGTTTTGGAGGATTTGGGAGGATTGAGGATGAATGACAAAAAGTTCCTGTTTATTTTGGAGGATGCAATGGGTCGAAGTTGTAGGCCTAATTACCCAGCATTCTTTGTGTTTAGCCATGCATAATGAAACCTAGTCTTTGCCAAAGACGAATTCGTTCGATCGATCGTGTACGTCGCGTATTCTTTTCACGCAGTGCGCCCTCTAAGGACATGATTATAGACCAGCTCCCTCGCTCTCGCATACGTCTTTGCAAATTGCTTCTAGCAGGCTTTCCTATGGAGTAAATCAGCGAGCGCAGAACTGCGATTATCAACACGTATTTACTATGCGCAGGCACAACATTTCTTTGTGAAACAGCGCTAATTAGATATGCAACGCAGGCCAGCGTGACTGTTAAATGATGAGGATTTTGGAGGATAGATGCAATGATCACCCTCCACTGTACAAATTTCAAAGACATAACGGATGTTTTTAGATGATTGAGGATGAATCTAATTTTGCAGGATTGAAGATGGTTCCTTGCAAAAAGGGCCTGGGAGGTTAGGGTTTAATGATGCACTTCAGGTATTCAATATACAAATGAGCATCGGGCGTGCATCGGGCGTGCATCAGGCGAGCATTGGTCGAGCGTCGGTCGAGCGTCGGTCGAGCGTCGGTCGAGCGTCGGTCGAGCATCGATCGAGCATCGGTCGAGCTTACCACCTAACTAATTTTTACTGCGGATTGTGGTTTTCATATTCAATGATATTTATAATCTTCCTTGTGTCATTTTTCTGTTGCAGATAAACCATACATCACATCGACCAAAGGGAAAGCCACATCACACACATCATGGCCGACTCGGTGCCGACACTGTCTCAGCTCGTTGTTACAAGTAAGATTGAGTTTTCTTAAGATTAATTGTCATGAAGCTTTCCTTTTACCGCTAAACTGAAATGGTAAGGTGTCATAGAGATTGTTCGTCTGGAAAACAAGAAAAGGGGAGGGGTGGTTACTGGACATCCAATCAGCATGATATATTGATTGGGTGACGTGTACAATGTACCTGAACAATGTTATTTGTCTATTTGCTAAAGACCACCCAACATTGACATAAAGTACAAATTATTTTCTTGTTTTTTATTCAAATATTTGCTCCAGTGATCAAAACCAAATAAACCAATACAGAAATTACCTGTTTTTATTCTTTTCTAACTTCCTTATATGTTTCATATTGATTAGTTAAATGTCATGAGTACAAGCACAAAGACAATCTCCAAATTCATTTAAAGAAAAACAAGAGACCATTTGTCAGTTGTGCATTTTTGTCGTTTGAAGCAGCAAAAGTGCTCAAAATATAAAGAAAGTTTTTTGACAACTAACTTTGTAAAGTTTTAGCTTTGTGAATTTAGCTTTGTGAATGATGCATATTCCGAGAAAACATGATTCGTAGACTTCAATTGCTTGGACCACAATCTGCGATTAGGCCCGTTCTCAGCCAGCGGATTGCCCAATACCGGTAGTAGCGCCAACGTGTGCGCTGCTCGTTGTTCGAAAACGTGCGCATGCTATTTGCAGAAATTTAAAAAATGTCCAAATGTGCGTCTGTGAGACGCACATTGGTAAAGGGTAATCTTTTTTTTAATTTTCTTTAAAAGGATAGCATGTCAGATAGAATAATTTAACAGGGAGTTTAGAATCATTAATATCTTTACAGCAAGTAAGCTTTTCTACTGTTATTTGGTTGGTTACTTTTTGGATAGTTGCAAAAGGTACATGTATACTCCAACCCCAACCTTGCAAATTCCAACATTATACATGTATGTTAAACTGTACACACAGACTGTTGGACTCTGATTCTGGTGGTAAGCCTAACCCAATGTGAAGGACAGTCAGTTTGAGGGTGAGGTACATGTACCAATCCTAACAGATTACAACAAAATATGCAGTTGGGTTTTGATGGTTGTATCTTTAACACTTGTTGATTATAATTCACCTTTTAGTTGGCTCAGCTGAGCTTCGTGACACTAGTAACAGCTTCTTCAGCAAAGGAGACCCCTACGTTGAGATGACGGTGGACGGTCAACCGCCACGTAAGACTGAGGTTGTCAAGAAGACGTGGAACCCATCCTGGGAGGAACATTTCACTATGTAAGCCCAGAAATTCAGTTTCCGGCTGGTAACCGGCGGTTTTTCCGTGTCTGAGCATTTTGAAAAGGATGAGCCTACGTCATGAACAGGGATAATAATAGTAATTTCACTAAATTTCATCAACTGTGTATGTGTCACCATACCTGCCAGACTTGTTCTTGCTCCAAAGTGCTGTATTTGTTCGTGTTTTGTGTTTGGTCCAACAGATTGGTGAAGCCCAACACAAAGCTAGAGTTCAAAGTATTCAATCATTTCTCAATCAAGAGCGACGTTGCACTTGGCTCATCCAAATTGGATCTTCTTCCTCTGCTTTCCAAAAATAATGGACAGTGTAAGTAATTTTTTTGAAATTGCTACTTTAGGCTTCCTTCCCCAATGTTAACCTACAGTTGTTAACATCAACATTGTCAGAAAACATCCAAGCTGAATTGATTTTTGCTGAATGCATCAATTTCAATATCAATTTCAATATGCACCTTTTTGCAGTTGACAGTCTGAAGCACACTATAGATCTGCTGCCCTCGGCCAAGGGTAACTCCCAGAGGAAAGGCAAACTGAATCTGGTGCTGGATGGCCTGAAATTCAGCGCTGAAACGATGTCCCGGCTTGGAAGCCCAATACAGAATGGTATGTGCTTGCATTGTTGACGGTGCTCTCCAGGCTCGCTATCACTAAAGTTGTAAACAAAAGTCACAAGATAATTCCAACTTGAATCACAGATCGGGTCACAACTAACAAGAGTTGACAAAAGAAAGCCTTTTGTTTGAGTAGCGGGTGTTTCGGTTTGAGACTTGTGATGACTTGCGATTGACTTGCGATTGACTTGCGATTGACTTGCGATTGACTTGCGATTGACTTGCGATTGACTTGCGATTGACTTGCGATTGACTTGCGATTGACTTGCGATTGACTTGCGATTGACTTGCGATTGACTTGCGATTGACGTGATGAGTCTTGATTGACGTGATGACTTGTGAACTCACTTGCTAACAACTCTGGTATTCATGTCATCTTAGAGGTTTCTCTTTCTCGCTTTGTTCACAGGACTGCCACCCAGCTATCCTAACGGAGACATCCCACCTACAGCTCCGCGCAGCAGCATTCAAAACGGCCCCTCCAACAGCAGCAGCAGCACTCGTAGGCTGAGTGCCGGTCGCCCCTCACCAGGAGACATTGCCTCCCAGGCTGCTGCAGTGGTTGTTGCCTCCTCTGCCAGCTCGGGTAACATCTCAGGACCGTCAGCAAACAGCTCCACTCCTCAGACAGCTGCCGCTACGTCAGCGACAACCACAGAGACTGGCTTAACAGTAGCAGCTTCAGCAGCAGTGCAGTCTGTTAGACGGAGGCCTCCCCCTCCACCTCCAGCAGCTACTAGAACCCCTGGCAGGGCAGCCCAGCCACCTCCAGGTAGGTACTGAATCATTTAGATTTAGCTTCAGCAGCAGCAACAGCAATGCAGGCTGTTAGGTGGAGGCCTCCCCCTCCACCTCTACTAGCCACTAGAACCCCTTGCAGGCCATCCCAGCCACCTCTACCAGCTACTAGAACCCCTGGCAGGCCAACCCAGCCACCTCCAGGTAGGTACTGAATCGTTAAGATTTAGCTTCAGCAGCAGCAATGCAGGCTGTTAGGTGGAGGCATCCCCCTCCACCTCTACCAGCCACTAGAACCCCTGGCAGGCCATCCCAGCCACCTCTACCAGCTACTAGAACCCCTGGCAGGCCAACCCAGCCACCTCCAGGTAGGTACTGAATCGTTAAGATTTAGCTTCAGCAGCAGCAATGCAGGCTGTTAGGTGGAGGCATTCCCCTCTACCTCTACCAGCTACTAGAACGCATGGCTGGCCATGCAGCCCAGCCACCTCCAGGTAGGTACTGAATCATTTAGATTTAGCTTCAGCAGCAGCAGCAACGCAGGCTGTTAGACGAAGGCCTCCCCCTCCACCTCCAGCAGCTACTAGAACCCCTGGCAGGCCAGCCTAGCCACCTCCAGGTAGGTACTGAATCATTTAGATTTAGCTTCAGCAGCAGCAGCAATGCAGGCTGTTAGACGAAGGCCTCCCCCTTCACCTCCAGCAGCTACTAGAACCCCTGGCAGGCCAGCCCAGCCACCTCCAGGTAGGTACTGAATCATTTAGATTTAGCTTCAGCAGCAGCAGCAACGCAGGCTGTTAGACGAAGGCCTCCCCCTTCACCTCCAGCAGCTACTAGAACCCCTGGCAGGCCAGCCTAGCCACCTCCAGCTAGGTACTGAATCATTTAGATTTAGCTTCAGCAGCAGCAGCAACGCAGGCTGTTAGACGAAGGCCTCCCCCTTCACCTCCAGCAGCTACTAGAACCCCTGGTAGGCCAGCCCAGCCCAGCCACCTCCAGGTAGGTACTGAATCGTTAAGATCTAGCTTCTACCTCATCTATGGCCTAAAATGTCTAATACTTCTCTCCATTGTACCGGATTCTGTCAAGTTTGCTCTTCTGGCTCTTCCTATTCCAGGGCAGGGATCACCAGCCTCCATTACCAACGGCACAGGACCACCACCAGCTGGCGCTCGTGCCACACCAGCTGGTAATCCATCAGCCCCTCTGGCCCCTCCTCCTGGACTCCCACCAGCTGGTGCAGCTAACAATGACATGAGCAACCAGCCACTCCCTGCAGGGTATAGTTTTTGTTAACATTAGACCTCATACATATTTATGAGCTCAAACATCATTGGTTAGTGTTAAAGATGTTCAAGCTCATGCATTTCGTTTAAACATTCAGCTTTGCGGAAGCACATTTTTGTATAGATGTGGGTATAGATATAGATGGTCAGCTGACCCAACAAAAACATGTATAATGTTTATTATGACATTTGGTTATTGGAAATAAGTTTGAGTGCTTTTACAGAATTTGACATAACTATTTATTCTTTTCCCCAAAATAGTTGGGAGGTGAGGTTGGACCAACACAGCCGGCCCTATTACGTGGATCATAACACACAGACAACGACCTGGGAGAGACCTCAGCCTCTTCCTCAGGGGTAAGCACAAGGACTAGCTGGGTTAGGGTTTGTAATCATAGTGGGTCTAACAGCCGGCCCTATTACGTGGACCGTAACACACAGACAACAACCTGGGAGAGACCTCAGCCTCTCCCTCAGGGGTAAGCACAGGGACTAGCTGGGTTAGGGTTTGTAATCATAGTGGGTCTATCTAACAGCCGGCCGTATTACGTAGACCAACACAGACAACAACCTGGGAGAGACCTCAGCCTCTTCCTCAGGGGTAAGCACAGGGACTAGCTGGGTTAGGGTTTGTAATCATAGTGGGTCTAACAGCCGGCCGTATTACGTGGACCATAACACACAGATAACAACCTGGGAGAGACCTCAGCCTCTCCCACGAGAGTAAGCACAAGGACTAGCTGGGTTAGGGTTCGTAATCATAGTGGGTCTAACAGCCGGCCGTATTACGTGGACCATAACACACAGACAACAACCTGGGAGAGACCTCAGCCTCTCCCTCTGGGGTAAGCACAAGGACTAGCTGGGTTAGGGTTCGTAATCATAGTGGGTCTATCTAACAGCCGGCCATATTATGTGGACCGTAACACACGGACAACAGCCTTGAAAAGACCTCGGCCTCTTACTCAAGGGTAAACACAAAGACTAGCTGGGTTAGGGTTCGTAATCATAGTGGGTCTATCTAACAGCCGGCCGTATTACGTGGACCATAACACACAGACAACAACCTGGGAGAGACCTCAGCCTCTCCCACGAGAGTAAGCACAAGGACTAGCCGGGTTAGGGTTCGTAATCATAGTGGGTCTAACAGCCGGCCGTATTACGTGGACCATAACACACAGACAACAACCTGGGAGAGACCTCAGCCTCTCCCTCAGGGGTAAGCACAAGGACTAGCTGGGTTAGGGTCTGAATCATAGTGGGTCTAACAGCCAGCCGTATTACGTTGACCGTAACACCAACAACAACCTGGGAGAGACCTCAGCCTCTCCCTCAGGGGTAAGCACAAGGACTAGCTGGGTTAGGGTTTGTAATCATAGTGGGAGAGACCTCAGCCTTTTCATGACTATGACTAGCTGGTTAATAAACGAACTAGTTTATAAAGTTGCTTTGTATTCTGTTTGGATCCTATATTTGGTTGTTCTCTTTGTGTGACAGATGGGAGAGGCGGAGAGATCCCCAGGGTAGGATCTACTACGTGGATCACAACACCCGCACCACTACCTGGCAACGCCCCACAGTGGATTCACTACGTACATTCCAACAGTGGCAACGTCAACATAACCACCTGCAGAATACCACTATGCAACAACTGCAGCAGAGGTTATACTTACCGGTAAATTCAGAATAATTGTCATGCCTTCATAGCGCTTTCCATCGAACCAACAATCTCAAAGCGCTTTCCAATTATCACCCCGTTCATCAAGCCATGCGGCAGCCGATATAGGCACTCAATCGGCCTCCACCCTCACAAGATATCCATTTATACTCATGGGTGGAGAGAGGCAATAGACCGATTGCGCCCTCTAAGTCACGTGACCTAAAGTGGGTATCAAACATCAACAAACATGGCGTCCTCCACAGCAAAGTGCTAGTGCTAGTGCCGGTCCCAACGTTCCGTGCCAGTACCACATCGTGAACATAACGTTCCTTGTAGAATTGCTGGAACTGTCCGTACTGGCTTTATTCATCCATTCCGGTAAGGTGTCGAGTACAATCAAAGAAACAAATGCAACAATCATCATGTACCTTGCAACAGCGGTACTTTGCTATGGAGGACGCCATGGGTGTTGATGTTTGATACCCACTATAGGTCAAGTGACGTAGAGGGCGCAATCGCAATAGTTAAAGGTAGGATACACCATTTGCAGATGTCGACAAATTTTGTCTACAAAATCTATGGGAAAAAAATTGTACAAACCCTATGGAAAGGAGTCTGAAAAAAATTAATATATATCTTAACTATAACAATAGCTGTTTCGGTTGAATTGCCGAAACAAGAACAACTGCATGACGCCGGTTGAAAATGAACGCTGTTTTCCTTTTTTCTTTTTCTTGTCGGCATCCATAATTGTAAGACTTCGGACAGGCCAGTTAAACTATATTTACTATAAAATACAAACCTCCAAATCCACACATTCCTGATAATTCAAGCAATTACCAATGGTCTAATCTACCTTTGTAAGTGTCTTGCCTAAGAACACAAGCACCATGTTCTTGGAAGGGTTTGAACCCATAAACCACAAACACGATAACAACTGGACTATGGTGTTTTAAATGTTGAAAGCTCCTCACTTGGCACACAAATTTTCTTGTGATGATGTGTGAAGCCTGACTACAAATCTGACAGATTTTGCGGAAATCACACATTTTTCCTTTTTCTTCTTTTGTTGCCACGGATGTTAGCTGCATGTGACATGTCAATTTTTTTTTTTTTTTCTTATAGTCTGGAAGTGGTGTGGAGGCCAACGACCCTCTAGGCCCTCTACCTGTAGGATGGGGTGAGCACCAGACTATTTTCATTCATTAACTCGTTCTTACTATTTCTTAGAGTGTGTTAGGCCACAACTGTGTTACTTTGCTTATAAACGTACACTTGTAAAGCTAAATAAATAATATATAAATAAATAAATAAACAGGTGCATGTTAAAAAAAAACCAGGTGCATTAAAGTTCAATCAGCAAATAGTAACAGATTTAGTAAAAAAAAAAAGTTCTGGTTGCATATTTGTGACCGTCGAAAGGGCTGTAAAGTATGCATTTTGACGTTTTGAGATATTTAGAGAAATGAAATCTACAAGAAATAAGCTTTAAAATGATGTATTACAAGACATAGTTGGTTTTTATGGCTAACTACAACAAGTAACACTGAATATGAAAATTCTTAGTTTTTTATTGTTTTTCTCAAAATAAGCTCTAGCGACTTTACAGTCCTTTTGTCGTAGATGGTCACTTTTGTGATACAAACTGAAAGCAGTATTCCTTTGTAGGGAATCAGAATTTTTGATTACATTTGTAAATTTTGAAAATAAATCCCTCACAGAAAAACGAACTGACCAGCACAACCGAGTGTATTTTGTGAATCATGAAAACAAAACCACACAATGGGAGGATCCACGAACGCAAGGGTGAGTTGTCTTCTCTCTTTACCCCCGATAATGCAACAAATGTTTGCTCTTTCACATTGCACGTGATAAACACACCACAGATTTATAAACAAAAAACACGAGTGTTTCAGGACAGTAAACTGCAATAGCTAATGTTTATGTACTGAGCAATTTGACACTCTGCTCAGATTATGCTACATGTAGTGTAATTCCTCGAACAAAATTAAAAGCTATTTTGGCAGTGGTGTCATGCCCGCGCGTATTCTTAACGCGTTCTTAAAGATGAGGCAAGTGTCTAGAGTGATGAGTCCAGAGTGCGTACTGCCTGAGCGCGACTGAAGAAAATGGCTGTTGCCAATGAACCTAAGACCTAATAACATCACACTTTGTTTACATGTTTGCTTTTCTATTGTGATAGTATGTCCCTACTTCGTCTGGTGTCCCGACTTCGCTCCCATGTAAACAAAGCCATGACGTAGTTAGGTCTCAGGTATATTGGTCTATTTACCCATATCTGTGGTTATCATCATCGATTGATTTCATTCAATTCAATCTTTGAATTGTCCTTGTTTCAGTTCCAGTATGCAGGAGGATCCCTTACCTGATAATTGGGAGATCCGCTACACCAAAGAAGGTGTCAGGTACTTTGTAGATCATAACACCAAGACTACGACGTTCCACGACCCACGTCCCAATGCTGTCAAAGGGTGAGTTATGTTAGTCACTCATAGTAAATGGTGACTCATCGTAAACGGTGACTCATCGTAAACTCATCATAAACGGTGAATCATCGTAAACGGTGACTCATTGTAAATGGTGACTCATCGTAAATGGTGACTTGTCGTAAACTCGTCGTAAACTCGTCGTAAACTCGTCGTAAACTCGTCGTAAACTCGTCGTAAACTCGTCGTAAACTCGTCGTAAACTCGTCGTAAACTCGTCGTAAACCTGTTGTAAACTCATCGCAAACTCATCGCAAACGGTGACCCATCGTAAACTCATTGTAAACTCATTGTAAATGGTGACTCATCTTAAACTCATTGTAAACTCATCGTAAATGGTAACCCATCGTAAAACTCAATGTAAACTCATTGTAAATGGTGACTCATCGTAAACTCATTGTACTCACCGTACTCATCGAAAACGGTGACTCATTGTAAACTCATTGTAAACGGTGACTCATCGTAAACAAAATGAAGGCATGTGATGGCAACGAAAAATAAGCTCCAAGAAATATAATTACCAAATCTTAAAAAAATAAGTGGTTTTTTGATTAGTTTTTGTTGGTTAATTTGTGAATAAAGCTCACATTACAGAAACTAGACCTCACACAAATGTTAAGAACTGTCCTTCTCATCGTCTTTTGACTCTTGCTGTTATCGTCGCATTTATTCCCACAGACCTAAGGGTGCCTACGGTGTGCCGGTGGCTTATGAGCGCAGCTTCAGATGGAAACTAGGCCAGTTTCGCTATCTGTGTCAAATCAATGCCTTGCCAAGCCATGTCAAGATCAACGTCTCAAGGACCACGCTCTTTGAAGACTCGTTCCATCAAGTGAGTGCCCAAGGAACAACTTCTTTTAACCTTGCGACGTGCGGCCGTTATGTTTTTACACGAACGCGCGTCTGTACTTTTTTTCAAAGTCGGTTGTATTTCGTGTATAACCCCAATGCTGTTCGGTTTTATTCCTTTACATGTCAACACAGTACTTTCCCATAGTGTCTGAATATATTCGATCCCAGCTGGTGTTGTTGAATAGGGCAAGGCAACAATAGCATGATTAATTGCTTGGGTAGGTCTGGTAAACCCAGACTTGAATAGCCCCAAAGTAATGAGATTCTTGTGGGGAAGCACTTTCCTTTGCAAAAAGCTGTGTCACCGGCTCAACGAGGGCTCAAGCGGCACTTACCATGCTATTCGGCATGCTTTGAACTAGGAATACATGTAATATAAGATTTTTTTTAACAAATGATGAAAAATTAATTGTTTTTTTACGAGAAGCGACTTCGAAAAAAAGTGTGGTGGCACGTCGCAGGGTTAAGTTGAATTCTTCTTTCAATGGAGTATAGTAATAGTTTGGAAACCTCAGTGCGTAATAGCCTCAGTGCGTTAAACAAAAACACCAGAACATTGGTGCAAAAAAGCAGTCGCTTTTAAAGTTTCTTTCCTTACAGAGTAAGAATACCGTGATTAGAAGAGTCAATGAAATGACAAAAGTTGATGTGTGAATTTCCAAGTATTTCACCTCTTTCCCTGCTCAGATAATGAGGCATCAAGCTTTTGATCTTAGGAGGCGGTTGTTCATTATATTCAGAGGAGAGGAAGGCCTAGACTATGGTGGGGTTGCAAGGTAAGAAGGACTGCTGTTATCAGGGAAAAGGATTTCTGCTTCCATTTTGTTCGTAATCGTTGTAGAAAGTTTGCATTTTCCCAGTACATGCATTGTGATAGTAACTGAATTGGTAAGCATTGAAAAGAGACAGTTTGTTTCTACTTTTTCAATGTTAATCGAAACACCTCAATGCTGCTCTCACACTGTGGCGAATATTCTTGCGAATATGAATATTTGAATTTCGCGGTGAATTCGCCAAAAAATTGCGATTGGATAGTGAATATTTTCATCTCGGTCACCCGTCGGTCGTCCTCAGTCGTCCCTCGACCTATCCTTAAATATCCTACGAATATATTACGAATGCTTACCAACGCTTGCCAATGCCTTACGAATAACTAACGAACGTTGCCAACGCTTACACACACTTTACCAACGTTACCAATGCTTATGAAAATCGACGGCGAATGACCATCTTCACAACATTCGCTGAAATTTAGGAAGCGCTTCCTAAATTGACCGATCTTCGTAAGGAGGTGGAGAATGACTTGTGAACGTTACGAATTTGTTACAAACGCTTACGAAGACACGGGAAATGTTGCGAAGTTTGAGCGATTGTCAAATATTTCTATTTCTATTCATTAGCACATTCGCTAGCATATTCGCCACAGTGTGAGAGCATTGACTTTCAAATTTGTATCCCAGTGGAGACATCTCTTTATTCTCGTGTACAAACTGGTTAAAAAGTCGGGCACCTTTTTCAGAATGCTCCTATTTCAACCACAATTAATTTCCTGGGTTGAAATTTCGACCCAATATACCCTATATCATACCCTAACTCAAACACTAACCCTAACCCACATCCTAAACCTAGTTTTTAAGTAATTTGAGGCACACTCCAAAAATCTAATTCGTAAAATTTCTTGTGGAGACCTATTCATCTATAGAAATTTACCCTCCGGAAACCTTTTGTCTCCATTATACACATTGTGTTCAGGTCTCCAGAGGGTACCGAATTTCAGATCAGCATAAAAAAACCTTGAAATGCACCTGTTTCATTTTGTATTTTTTGCTAAATTTGTTTTTCCCATGTCTATCCACCAGGGAATGGTTCTTCATGTTATCTCACGAGGTTCTCAATCCTATGTACTGTCTGTTTGAGTACGCCAACAAGAGCAACTACTCGCTGCAGATCAACCCCGCCTCCTCGGTCAACCCTGATCATCTGTCCTACTTCCGATTCGTAGGAAGGTTCATTGCAATGGTAAGCCTGGAAAAGCAACGATACCTTGTTTGCATTTCTGACTCTGCTGGAGTAATAATAATAATAATAATATTTAAAATTTATATTGCGCCCCTTACATACAAAATGATCAAAGGCGCAGAACACATGATAAAAAGCACAGAATGGAAGAAAAAGACAAAGAAAAAAAGACTGGTCACCAGGCCAGTGCCCAAACAAAAGTATCGGGATACGTCTGCCCCGCCAACAGAGAACTAACAGTTACGTATTACATAGGCCTATCTCTGCTGGCATCGGTAATGTCTTGATCTTTTCAGGAGACAGACCCTATCTATGCTAAACCCTATCAAACCCTATCTATGCTAAACCCTATCAAACCCTATCTATGCTAAACCCTATCAAACCCTATCTATGCTAAAAATCTAAACCAACTGGCAAGGCGACCATAGAAGAAAGAAAAACAAAGGACACAAAAGAACAAAACAAAACAAAAAACACTAAAAAGCGGCTTTAAAAAGATGGGTTTTTATATTACATTTAAAAGAGGTAAGTTTCTGTTCGCTACGTATATGAAACGGTAGCGCATTCCAAAACTTAGGGGCTGCCACAGAAAAAGCCCTATCACCAAGTAGTTTTTGGCCAAGTAGTAACTAGCCCTTTACTTCAATAGATCTGTTACTGAATGTTACTCTTTTGCCTTTTGTTCAGGCGCTCTACCATGGTAAGTTCATCTACAGCGGATTCACTATGCCGTTCTACAAGCGCATGCTCAACAAGCAGCTGACCCTGAAGGATCTTGAAAGCATCGACCCAGAGTTCTATAACTCTCTTTGCTGGCTCAAGTAAGTCTCTATAACTCAAAATGAATTGGTCTGAAGTAGTGTTGGTTCAACTTGATATTTTGTCCAAACTTGAAATTTCAGCTGAGGATGTTTGTTAGCATAGTACGTGGCCTCTCATGCATGACCCCCTTTCCGTAACATACTGGTTTGCTAAGCGAATTTAGAAATGGACCTGGAAATGGGAAATTCCAGAAAATGTATATGTGACCTGGCACTACGAAATGAGCGGAAACGAGTTATTAGCCAAAATGTAAATTTTTTAAGTGGGAGGTCTGTTTCGAGTTGTTAACGTTTTTACATACAACAAAACCTTCTTTATCAGAACTTGTACAGCTCAATTAAAATTCTAAAGTGTTTTTTTTGGTGGCTGAATTGCACCGAGTAATAGTATAGTTGGAACGGTTCACAGATTTTAAACTCCGTTTCTCAAAACAAGGAAGCATGACTTCAGCATTTTTAAAAGGGTATAGCGGCGGCTAGGAATAAGCTACAAATACACACAATACATCATTTGAAAGCTTAGGACTTCTTCTTTCTAGAAATTTAATAATGTCAACTTTGTTATTTTGCGACTTTCCACCCATTTCGTGGTGCTAGGTCACATATGTGACCCACTCCACAATAATGGGTATTATGTCACATGGTTGGAAAGCCCACAACGTAAGCTTCCAGTTGGTATATAATAAAGCTCCATGGCTACTCCCGTTCTGGATATATGACATGTTTGCTTTTGATTACTTCCTTGGAGTTCAAATTACACAACTGAGAAAACAGGCTTTGAAAAAGCCGGCTTTGTTGTAGAACAACACAACGGTGAACACAAAATGGGCGTGTTTTCCACTTTAATCATCAAAATCAACATTTCTTCGAATGAAACCTGAAAATATTGGTGTTAAAGATGTCATTAATGGCAAAAAAGTAAATCACATTTTGATGAAATGTTTACCCTCTCAACTTTGAGTAGGCCATCACATGATAACGCACAGCACGACTTAATACCCTTTTTTGTAGAGCCGATCACATATATGTTACAATCCCGAAGTATCTAGACCAAATACTTTTGGTGATACTTCAAGATATGAATTTCTTGACCTGATTTTGTTGACTTTAGGAAATCCCCATTATGTACAATTCATGGAGCTGATGGTTGATTCAAGACTCATTTGTCTCTTTTCTTAGGGATAATGAGATTGATGAGTGCGATCTTGGCATCACCTTCAATGCTGACTTTGAGATTCTTGGCAAGCTGGAGACAGTAGAACTTAAGGAGGATGGCAGTAACATCAATGTGACCGACGAGAACAAAGAAGAATACATCAAGTAAGTTGGCAGTAGAGCAGGTTGTCCCTATAACATCGTGGTGACCGATGAGAACAAAGAAAAATACACCAAGTAAGTTGGTAGTAGAGCAGGTTGTCCCTATAACATCGTGGTGACCGTTGAGAACAAAGAAGAATACATCAAGTAAGTTGGTAGTAGAGCAGGTTGTCCCTGTAACATCGTGGTGAGCGATAAGAACAAAGAAGAATACATCAAGTGAGTTGGTAGTAGAGCAGGTTGTCTCTATAACATCTTGGTGAACGATGAGAACAAATGAGAATACATCAAGTAAGTCTGTAGTAGAGCAGGTTGTCTCTATAACATCGTGGTGACCGTTGAGAACAAAGAAGAATACATCAAGTAAGTTGGTAGTAGAGCAGGTTGTCCCTGTAACATCGTGGTGAGCGATAAGAACAAAGAAGAATACATCAAGTGAGTTGGTAGTAGAGCAGGTTGTCTCTATAACATCGTGGTGACCGATGAGAACAAAGAAGAATACATCAAGTAAGTTGGTAGTAGAGCAGGTTGTCCCTGTAACATCTTGGTGAACGATGAGAACAAAGAAGAATACATCAAGTAAGTTGGTAGTAGAGCAGGTTGTCCCTGTAACATCTTGGTGATCGATGAGAACAAAGAAGAATACATCAAGTAAGTTGGTAGTAGAGCAGGTTGTCTCTATAACATCGTGGTGACCGTTGAGAACAAAGAAGAATACATCAAGTAAGTTGGTAGTAGAGCAGGTTGTCCCTGTAACATCTTGGTGACCGATGAGAACAAAGAAGAATACACCAAGTAAGTTGGTAGTAGAGCAGGTTGTCTCTATAACATCGTGGTGACCGATGAGAACAAATAAGAATACATCAAGTAAGTTGGCAGTACATCAAGTAAGTCGGTAGTAGAGCAGGTTGTCCCTGTAACATCGTGGTGACCGTTGAGAACAAAACAGAATACATCAAAGTAAGTTGGAAGTATCGGAAGTTCTTAGCACAGTGATTTACAGCCCAGGTTACTTTTCCAGAATTGCAAACCAATATTTGCATCGTTTGTTTTGTTGGTTACCTCAGTTTGATGTCAGAGTGGCGTTTCACACGCGGCATCGGAGAGCAGACTAAAGCTTTTCTAGACGGCTTCAATGAGGTTGTACCCCTGCAGTGGCTGCAGTACTTTGATGAGAGGGAACTGGAGGTATGTGATGGGTTTGAGTGCTTTGGGTTTGGGTTGGTATAGTCGGGTGCTTTTCTAAGAGTCGGACAGGTGTTTTTTTGTTGTGGGTTTTGGGGAGATATAAGCCGTGTTCGCACTAGACTTTTTTGGGGGAAGGTTTTACTGAGACGATGGTAAAATAAAAAAATTGTCAAATCTTACCACTGTTCGCACTTGGACTTTCGAAACAGGACAATTTTACGAGAGACTGCGGTAGAATTAACCTTGCTGTCAGTATAATGACTCGTGAGACGCCTTGCGTTGTCCACTTTCGTGGGTTTTTTTCGTCGTAAGACACGTTGCGTTCTTTATTATCATCTGGAAATGATGCACTGGTAGCACCAATCAAACTTCCGACTGTATCAATAATAATATCTGCCATAATTTTGACCAAAGGAACAACAACCCTCTGTAATCTTTTTGCAGAACCACATGCGAATGTGATCACAATGCGATGTGCATGCATCAGCAGGCGCGTACGTAAACAATGCAAAGATCGCATGCGCGGTGTCTTGTGTAGCATGACTTCGCACTAGGGGGCCGGATGTACGTTTTCCTGAGCCGCTTTTACCAACTCGCGCTGTTCGCACTGGACTTATCGTCTCAGGAAAAGTTACCTGGGAAGTTTTCCTGGACCCGGGAAAAGTAACTGAGAGGAAAACGTCCCAGGCTGTCCGCACTGGACTTAAAATGGGAAAAGGACCCATTGTCTCGGTGAGTTTTATAACAAAAAGTCCAGTGCGAACAGGGCTTAACCAGTTCGCGCCGGGATTATTTTAACATCGCCGATCCCACGGGCGGGATTATTTTTAACGAAACTCAATCCGAAGCGTGTTCAGGCTAATAGTGCCGGGAAGCACACCCACGCATTTCCGGCCTTGCCCGCTGCTGACATACATTTCCGAACTTGAACTTGGCGTGTTTATGCGTCATCCGTTTTGAATCTGGGGAAATTTTTGCGTTTATATACGTCATCCAGCGCGAACTGGTTAAGAAAAAGTCCTAGTAAAATTGCCTTTACAGCAAGGTTAAGTTTTCCTTGTTTCTGCTCATTTCAGCTGATGATGTGTGGCATGCAGGAGTTTGATGTGGAAGATTGGTACCGCAGCACCATCTATCGCCACTACACGCGGGAAAGCAAACAAGTCCAGTGGTTCTGGCGTGCCGTGCGCGAGATGGACAATGAGAAGAGGGCCAGACTGCTGCAGTTTGTTACGGGAACATGTCGCTTGCCCGTCGGTGGCTTTGCTGAACTCATGGGTGAGTTTTATAGTGATGTCGTACAGCACAGGGGGTAACAGGCAGGGCGGGGTTTGAGAAGCCATGCATAAGTTGCTTTGTGATGTTCAGCAGGCATAACTGTCTCAATGTTTTTTTTGTGTATCTACAGGGAGTAACGGACCGCAGAAGTTCTGTCTGGAGAAAGTTGGCAAGGAGACTTGGCTTCCCCGCAGCCACACATGGTAAGGCAAACGGAATCGGTGTCGCTCACTGATCATTTAGTATGGATTCCCTACAGGAAGAGTAGAGGGTGCTATTCACCCAGCAGCCACACATAAGGCAAATGGAATCGGTGTCACTCACTGACCATTTAGTATGGATTCCCTACAGGAGGTGTAGAGGGTGCTATTCACCCCGCAGCCACACATGGTAAGGCAAACTGAATCGGTGTCGCTCACTGATCATTTAGTATGGATTCCCTACAGGAAGAGTAGAGGCTGCTACCTAATATACAAGTAGCCGAATCATCAACTGCATGGGCAGAAACGAGAAGCCACAATAAAGCCAAACATCTTACAAACTCTAAAACAAAAGGCCTGTTGTTTTGTAAAAGTTGCTGTTTGTATTTACTTGATTAACTGACATTTCATTTTGTAATTTCTTATTCCTGTATCTCAATTTGTTTCCTTCTCAATCTTGATTATACAGCTTCAATCGATTGGATCTACCGCCGTATAAGAGTTACGAACAACTCCTGGAAAAACTGCAGTTTGCCATCGAAGAAACAGAAGGATTTGGCCAGGAATGAATGACCTGCCACTACACACCCCTGCCCTTCCTCCAATCCCCCCTCTCTACTCCGCCCCTATCAAACATTGTTTTGATTGGTTCAAAGGGGTATTTGATAATCATAGAAATCACGTTTGGCGTCAACTACCCACTGACAGTCATGTGATCATTTTTCCCATTCATGAGATAATTTTTTCATTCATTTCAATTTTTCTCACCTTCATTTTTCCTTGACATTTTCTATTTAACGGTTGCAGTGTTTTTTTAAAAAGTGCTGAAAGCGTTGCTACTTTTACTCCTTAGATATTATCAGTTGAAACTGAATTCTCTGTAGCAAACCAATTGATTAATTTCTCTAAGAACTTTGAGCTCCGAGTAGAGTGGTGGTGCCTCGAGTACGCCTTCCTCACTCCTCTGGGATTCCTCCTGAAAACCACCCTTCCAGATTCTGATGGATCTGGGAGGATAGGAGGACCGGATAGGACCGTGTTGCAGCAACTACGAACATAAATTTGCAAAAAACACATCTTTGAGACACACCTTCGAAATGACGGCATGCCAAAAAGTAAGCTTTTCAAGAATAATTCGGTTACATTTTTGACTAGCAGCAAATTGCATACAAAACTAGTTTAAATCTATTTCCTCTATTTTAAATCACAGCCTAGTATTCATTGTGTGTACTACGTGATTGTAAATCTTCAAATCATGACATACAATCTTAATCGGATCAGTTCAAACGAAAAGCTCGTAATATGTATACTACACTTGTTAATGTATTTTTTTTTCATGTGTATATATCTAGAGGTTATGAATACTTTATTGACTTATTTCTACATATTTAGAATTTGCCTTAAGATTATTAGAGTGAAAACATTTACAAATAGGACAAGATTTATGCATTATTATTTATCCAAGATTTGAGTCATTAATTGTTGAGGTGACGCCATGCGTAGTCTTTTATAGTCCTGAAAACTTATGACAATACTCCGCCATTTGTAACTCATCCTTATTATTGTTGGTCTTAATTTAACCAAACAAATGAACTAATGCACAGCAAACCAAAATGTATTTACTTGCAAAAAACAACACAAGAAATTAGAAGGTTCCTATCACTACACTACTTTTTTACTTGGCAACCAATTTTATTGGTCAAATGTGACCCGCTCCAGGTGACATAAGTCACAAAAACTAAAAGTAGAGTTATGTACATGATTGAAAAGTCCAGGATATAAGCTTTCATTTGGTACATAGTACAGCTCCATATCCCCTCCCGTTCCGGTGATGTGACGTTTTTGACGGTGATGTGACGTTTTTGCATATTAACGGTTCCATGGAATTCAAAATACACAACTGAGAAAACAGGCTTCGAAACACAACAAAACTAAGACAATACATTGGAACCATGCACTCTTGAAAGGCTTTGTTTCACTTTATTTATCGAATTCCAGCTTTTTGTTATTTAAATCTGAAACTTTTCTGAATCAAATTTTGACAAAAATATTTACCCTATTAATTTTAACAGGACATTACTAAAAAATGCATAGCGCGACTTATGTCACCTTTTTCTGGAGCGGGTCACAAATACTTCCAGGATTTTAAAGTTGTCTCCTTAACCAGTTCGAGCCGGGATTATTTTAACATTACCGAGCCGAGGGGCGGGATTATTTTTAACAAAACTCGATCCGAAGCAGGTTCAGGCCGATATTGCCGGGAAGCACACCCACGCATTTCCGGCCTTGCTCGCTGCTGACAGACATTTTTTGCCTTGCTCGTGGCATGTTTATGCGTCATCCATTTTGAATCTGGCGGAAACTTTGCATTTATATACGTCATCAGGCGCGAACTGGTTAACATACTCTCCCCCCAAAAAAAAATATATATATATATATATAAATGAATAACAAATTTTACTTCACAAAATGTGTATTGTCAAAAAAAAAGAGTTAAAAAGCCATTATAGCTTTTACTTTTATATATAGAAATCTTAACAACAGTGTTTTTCAAGGAAGTACTGGTTTTTGTTTTTGTTCTCTACTGAATTCTTGCGATTACAAACTTCCTCACTCACTGCAAATATCTGATTATTAGCCTACTCATGACCTGACAAAGTTTAAGGGTTTTGAATCCAGGAAATATAATGGCATCTCAATATGGATACAGGTTCAGCTTCAAAAACATAAATGTTTGTAAATATGATGCATTTGGTTTATACGTAAATGTGACCCGCTCTGCAAAAATGAGTCTGATGTCGCAAAATACATTTTTACGTGAAGGGCCATTTATTGTTTCGGAGGTGAAATAATATTTTTGTTTTAAGGCATTTTGGTTTCTCCGACACCTATATTTTCAGATCTGATCGATTGAAAAGATTGTTTTGATCCCTAAATTAAATTTAATACAGGTTTTGTCATTCTCTTACCATAGCATCTGATGAAGCACAATTGCAAATCTTCATTTCTTTTCAAAGACATTTTGAAATTTGAATATAACTGAGAAAAAGCAAATTTTCCAAAATTGTAAAAGACTGATGCATGATACTACAGAGTTGTGCCATATATCAAATGAAAGCTTATTTCATGCTTTTTCTGACCAACTGTAAAATGTGTTAATATTTTAACACATCAGACTCATTTTTCATCAAATAGTTTCTTAAGCCAGAGATGGCATGGGTTGCTTGTGCGTAAGGCGCTCGCCTCTCACCAATGTGGTCTGGGTTCGATTCTCGGCCCGGCCAATTATGTGAGTAGAGTTGTGCGTTGGTTCTCTCCTGTGTCACTAGGGTTTTTCTCTGGGTCTTCCAGATTTCCTCTCACTGGAAAAATCAGACACTTTCGATCTCAGGCTGTACTCCGTAGTTATATACGAGTCGATGTGGCTGGCTGCTATAGGCGCCTTTATGTGCCAGCGACTCGACTACGTTGTAGCCGCATCCCAGCTGCGAGTAAAGATGATTAGCCTCCCAAATTATTATTATTTATCCCCATCTGGAGATAAACCCGACATTTCAAAGTTAATTACTGTATTTCATTGTGTCTGTACTGATGATGTCACACTTTGTTTACTCGTGTGATTTCTTATGGGAGCCTGGTGGGCACGAGAGTTTTATAAAGAAGTCATCGGTATCGAGGGTATTGCAGCAATGCTATGTGTAGTCATCAGGGCCGGTATTTATCAAGCAACTTAAGTCAAAGTACGGTGCCTAAGTCGGTACCTAAGTGGGATTCTCTAAGGTACTTATCTAAAGTATCCTACTCAAATCCACCCCTAAATCTAAGACACCTCTCGGGGTGTCTTAAGTCCAAGTGCCTTGGCTTTTTAAACATAAATTCTGCTCATTTCGTAAAGGGAGCTACATGTACTTGGAGATGGCCGTGTTAATGCTGTTGGTGCAAATGGACATAAATCAGCGGCGCGCAATGAGGCGGGAACAGGTATTTCGGGACATGATGCATCCATTGCATACCTACAATGGCATTGAACTTTATCAAAGATATCGGTTTGATTGTCGTACCATTTTAGACCTTGCCAACGTTGTCAGGGAAAACTTGAAACCAGATACTAACAGAGCTCATGCGTTGCCGTGTGAACTGAAGCTGCTCGCAGCCTTGCATTTCTTCGCATCTGTTTCTTTTTTACCAGTTCGCGCCAGCATTATTTTAACATCACCGAGCCAACGCGCAAGATTATTTTTAACGAAACTCGATCCGAAGCAGTTTCAGGCTGCCAGTATCGAGAAGCACACCCACGCCTTTCCAACCTTGCTCGCGGCGTGTATATGCGCCATCCGTTTTGAATCTGGGGAAAACTTTGCGTTTATATTCGTCATCCGGCGCGAACTGGTTAACAGGTTGCTGGAGACACGGTCCATATCTCGCAGCCTACAATGTGCCAGGTGTTGCAGCAGGTCATTGGGGAGCTTGAGCTGACCCATCGCCAAACCGCATAAATCTACATTAAGACAATGTGAAATCTTAGCTATGTAGGTACTTAGTCGAATTGTGAATTCCAACATAAGTATGGCAGTAAGCTTAGTAGGGTACTTATTGCTTAGGCATACCTAACCTAAGTTGCTTGATAAATACCGGCCCAGGGGCCAATTTCATAAAACGTGTAAGCACAAACAATTGCTGAGCATAAACAATTTTCCTTGGCAAAAACAGGGTTACAAACCAAATTTTCAGCTGATGTATATTGTTTGCAAGTGGTATTCGGCTGTTTTTTTTGCTTGGCATTAAAAGCACAGAGTTTTGGCGGGTAACCTGTTTTTACTGAGCAATACTTTTTTGTGCTAAGCAAATTTGTGTGCTTATACGTTTTATAAAATTGGCCCCAGTACAGAGGGTATTGCAGCCATGTTATGTGTACATAGACAAGTGTCGCTTGACTCACTTTTCTTGTACAAAATGAACATAAAACGAATTGAAAACCTATTTTAGCATGCACTATAATTGTGTGGAACAAACATGAGTGCACCATTGGAATGCACACATTTTTTAATGTAAATATTCTTTGAATAACAAAAAAAAAAATAGAAAAGCTGAGAATGTCAATTAACATTTGATATTGTTGTAGATATTTAAGCGCCACCTGTTTGAGTGTTGCGTATTAATGACTTTAAATATTCATGACTTTATTGTTACCATGCCTGATGGGAGATGGGCTTAGAGCCATTATGTAAATTTTATATATGCATATGTATAAGATGTAACTATTTAATTTTCTTCTGTCTACAGACCGGCGTTCAAACTGCGTAATACTGAATTGTTTGTTCTTGTATAAATGTCATGAAAACAGTTTCACACAAATGCGAAAAAATGGGGTTATAATTATTAATACACAGAAAATAGAAATGTTACTGATTTCATTTGAAAGTATGGGTTGTGTAATATAGTTGAAATAAATGATTTTTTATGTCGGTAATCACAAATGTCCGAGCCAAGTTTCAAGCTATTGTGCTAATGTGGAATTAGCATTAACCCCTGGTCATCCCTCCAACAAGATTGTAACATCATTTGAACCGGAACATTTCAGAAAAATTTAAAACTACTAATTACATAATTAGCTTTATTTTCATTCACCCATTAAAACCAATCACAAACAAAATGTTATTCTTATTGTTGCCTAAACAATACTTAGATTGTTTGCGAGAAAAATGAAAATCCAACCTTACTACTTCAAAAGTAAATGGTTGCACATCGCACTGCCTGATGTGTCCCTGCAAATAGATGATTATCAAAAGGAAAATTGAATGGTTACATAATATGTGACCTGTCGACACAAAATAAGAGTAAAGTCGGAAATATTGAAAATTAAGATATTGGTATTTTCGAATTCTTGAGAAAGAGAGCTTTCCAATGGTACATAAAACTTTAGGGTTTTGAGATAAATACATTTTATAGCGCTCTAGAAAGTCATGGGTTTCACAAAACGTGTTTGAGAAAACTTACTCAAAACACGCAAAAGATTACAAAACAGGACAATTAAGATTCAGTTGAGCATAGCAACGGCTATGTTCTAATCATTATTTCTTCTTGAAATTTTCCACACATACTAACTATTGTATAAGCAACAAAATATCAATTTCGAAAACGTGGGATACTTAAGAAGATCTGATTCGCATATTTAATTACCGTGTTAATTAGAACACTAACTATGCAAACACTACGCAAAATCGCGTAATTTATGAGGTATTCGATCTCCTGATCTCACCCAAAAAAATTGTAGAGGACGACTTGAGCTTTCCAAATTAAGCAAAATCTCAAAATTGACCACTCCTTCATATTTTGACTTTGGATGGCCACATCTTCGAATCACATCGTGCGACTTTACTCTCATTTTGTGGTGACAGGTCACATATAAACTTAACCACCTGACAAAATACATACCGTGATACTGTGGCATGAAAAACAAATACACAGGACAATATGAATAAATGACATGATGGTGTGATTAATATATCGTTATATAAAGTAACATTTCCTTTTTAACGAAACGCGTGCCGGGAAGCACACCCACGCATTTTCGGCCTTGCTCGCTGCTGACAGGCATTTCCGAACATGGCGTGTTTATGCAACAAATTTGCAAATAAAAAAATATATTTCAGTATTGTACAAGTAAAATCTGTGTATGGTTTTAACGAGATGAAACATCACTGAGTAAACAGATTGATCAAAATATTCTAAAATGGAGAAAATACATGATGTAGGCTTTCTTTTACTTTTGCTGAAAGGCTTCTATATGTATTTCATGAATGCATTATATACATATGGCAATAGCAAAGTATACAAACAATATTAGAAAACTTAAAGGGATCGTATACGTTTGGTAATTACTCAAAAAATGAATGACAATACAAACTTACTTGGTAAGAAGTACAGCAGCTTTGGATAGTATAATGCATTTTTAAAAACTTTTCACTTCGAAGTACTGCGGTTATGGAAAAATATCACTTTTTATCCCAAAAATTTGTATCTGAGAAGCGTTACTCAGACTGTGTATTCCATGCAGATTATTCTTCCTGCGTGGACATAACCGCTCCAGATTTTCGGCAATATTTAAAAATCGCTACCACCTTTTGAAATGAATTTGTTACAGGTTAGTTTTATATATCTATTTTATATATATCTATATAGGATTGAAACAAACAGTGGGTTCTAATTACCAAACGTATACGATCCCTTTAAACAAAATACGACCTACATTAACTTTATTAAAATATACAAAGAATCTGTATCACACTTTATCAGCCATCCAGAAAGTGAGCTTATTACCCATATACTAAATTTGAAATGATCTGTAACGACTTGTCTATATTGCATTCCATAATGAGAAGTATAGCCTAGTTTTCAGAGGCTGCTGTACCACCAACTGACTTATTGACCCACAGGTTGTGGATATCCTGGCTGTTGTCGTATAGCCTGGTTGCTGTGCCATAGCTGACTTGTTGACCCACAGGTTGTGGATATCCTGGCTGTCCCATAGTCTAGGCGTGTCCGGGTTGGGGACCCATTGGTACAGGCTGTCCATAGCTGACTTGTTGACCCACAGGTTGTGGATATCCTGGCTGTCCCATAGTCTAGGCATGTCCGGGTTGGGGACCCATAGGTACAGTATAGCCAGGCTGCTGTGCCACAGGCTGTCTATAGCTGACCCACAGGTTGTGGATATCCTGGCTGTCTCATAGTCTAGGCGTGTCCGGGTTGGGGACCCATAGGTACAGTATAGCCAGGCTGCTGTGCCACAGGCTGTCCATAGCTGACTTGTTGACCCACAGGTTGTGGATATCCTGGCTGTCCTATAGTCTAGGCGTGTCCGAGTTGGGGACCCATTGGTACAGGCTGTCCATAGCTGACTTGTTGACCCACAGGTTGTGGATATCCTGGCTGTCCCATAGTCTAGGCGTGTCCGGGTTGGGGACCCATGGGTACAGTATAGCCAGGCTGCTGTGCCACAGGCTGTCCATAGCTGACTTGTTGACCCACAGGTTGTGGATATCCTGGCTGTTGTCCCATAGTCTGGGCGTGTCCGTGTCCGAGAAGTATAGCCTAGTTTTCAGAGGCTGCTGTACCACCAACTGACTTATTGACCCACAGGTTGTGGATATCCTGGCTGTTGTCGTATAGCCTGGTTGCTGTGCCATAGCTGACTTGTTGACCCACAGGTTGTGGATATCCTGGCTGTCCCATAGTCTAGGCGTGTCCGGGTTGGGGACCCATTGGTACAGGCTGTCCATAGCTGACTTGTTGACCCACAGGTTGTGGATATCCTGGCTGTCCCATAGTCTAGGCATGTCCGGGTTGGGGACCCATAGGTACAGTATAGCCAGGCTGCTGTGCCACAGGCTGTCTATAGCTGACCCACAGGTTGTGGATATCCTGGCTGTCCCATAGTCTAGGCGTGTCCGGGTTGGGGACCCATAGGTACAGTATAGCCAGGCTGCTGTGCCACAGGCTGTCCATAGCTGACTTGTTGACCCACAGGTTGTGGATATCCTGGCTGTCCTATAGTCTAGGCGTGTCCGAGTTGGGGACCCATTGGTACAGGCTGTCCATAGCTGACTTGTTGACCCACAGGTTGTGGATATCCTGGCTGTCCCATAGTCTAGGCGTGTCCGGGTTGGGGACCCATGGGTACAGTATAGCCAGGCTGCTGTGCCACAGGCTGTCCATAGCTGACTTGTTGACCCACAGGTTGTGGATATCCTGGCTGTTGTCCCATAGTCTGGGTGTGTCCGTGTCCGGGTTGGTGGCCTATAGGTACAGCATAGCCAGGCTGATGTACCACAGGCTGACCGTAGCCGACTTGTTGACCCATAGGTTGTGGATATCCTGGCTGCTGATTCACAATTTGAGAGCCCCCATAGGCCAGATTGGATCCTGTCGCAGCATCTGCAATATACAGGCAACCATTCACAAGTCAACATCGATCCACAGATGAAGGACTGATTTGTCAAATACCTCTTTAACCCTAACCCTGCCAAATCCAGCACAATGCATCTGTGGTGACTGCTTGACCTTGCTGGACTCTGCACACAAGTCAATGTGACAAAGTATGCAATCTGTTGCGTCTGGCAGGATTTCTAGCCAAAATACCCTGGAGGGTTAGGGTTAAATTAAACCAGAAAGGCCCTCAATCTCAATTTCTAAATCTTAAAACAATCTTTCACTGTGCAGAAAAACCAATGAATTGTAAAGTGTTTGTAACTTTCAAGGGGTGTAAATCCTGCTGCAAAATTACCTTCTTTATAATCGTACATTGACTTCCTATAATTCCTGCACTACAATCCCCCTATCCAGCCTCCTGAATCAGCTCTATTCACACCTACCATAACTAGGAGGCATATCTATGGTCCTAGGTTGGGCCATGTTATCCTGCGCAATCAACGCCAGGACTCGAGTCAGAACCTCCTCCATTCCTCGCAACTCTGCATCTGCACTCCAATAGCTGGCCTCTAGCCCCCTGATCCTTCCACGAAAGTCCTTAACGTTCATGCCACGGTGGATCTAGGACAACGAAAATTGGTCTTTGCCAAGTTTATAACAAGTATAGTCCATCACAAGGTCATCCAGTCACAAGTCACGTCACAAACTATTTAAATGATTTTCAACAACTTCAGGCATATCTTTGTTATTATTTTTCCCCTATTACTTCAGACTGGACTTGTAAAAAGACTTCAATTTATTTATTTATTATGTAAAACGTGACATTCAGCTCCTCGCCTTGTTATCAGCTTTGGACCAGACTCATAATGGACTTGTAAAAACACCGACTTGCAATCTTTAAACATTGTTTACCTTACAGAACATAACTTCTGCTTATTAACACGTTGACTGTTGGACATAATTTAACAGGGCGCCCCCATTTGCCAAGCATTGTACGCATGCTAAATAGGTAATAACAGTGCGAGAACCCGGTTATTACTGCGTGGTAATGACCGGGTTGGGATATGACCGCTGGTAATGGATCGAGCCGAAGGCGAGGTCCATTACCAGCGGTCATCCCCCAACCCGGTCATTACCACGCAGTAATAACCGGGTTCTCGCACTGTTATTACCTTTAATAAATACCTTTTTAACGAGAAAAATGGTAAAAATACTCCAAATTTCGCGGCTCCTTCTAGGCCGTTTTACAAACGCAGCTTTGTTTCCGTATTTTGGCTTTGTTCATGTAGTTTAGCAGTGGTACAGTTGTTTTCCTAGTTCCGGATTTTTCCTAGTTCCGAATCGCTTCAAATAAAAACCTACCTTGTTATGGCTTGGTCTCCAATACTATTTGTTTAGATGAAGTGCATTTTGAAAAGAAACATACAAGCTTCTTGATACATACCGGTAAGTAAAAATAAGTCTAAAAGACTCAACGTTCATTTTTTCCTAGTTCCGGATCGCCCGTAAAATACATGCATCAACTTACACGCGTGCAAGCGATTTCATATGACGTGTTCTGTGGGTCAAAGTTTATCGGCTCGTTGCCGCGCGCATACACGGACAAAACATTTCAAAGCATTTCCTTGCAAGTCCTCTTTTTAAACTTTATTGAAAGTGAAAGTATTTTAAATTTATTTTAAACTGTATTTATATAAATTAATGAATACTTTATCAGAAATATAGGCTTGATTCGGGTTGGTTCTAGCGTGATAATTTTTCATGTACGAAGCAGTTTTTTACTCGATCCGGAATTGGTTAAACCGATCCGCAACTAGAAAAAGGGATGTCGGTATATTTGACGTCGTATTTTCAAATAAAGAACATAAATATCGAAACAAAAACTGTAGTTTCTCCATCACTCAAGGTAAACTACTAAACCTATTTTATTTAAATTTTGAGGATTAGACTTGCCGAAAACAGCCTGAATATTTTTTGCGATCCGGAACTAGGAAAACGTCTGTAATGTGGCCAGAATGCAGCCCAAAGCCGGGGTTTAGAAAACGGCCCTTGGAAAACCCATGATATTACTACATATAATGCACTGCACGTGATCGAGTCTCGGCCAATCAGAAGCCTTCAACTCTCCTAGGTATTTATTAATACTAAATTGGTACTTTTTTTAAAACACGGAAAAAAGATAATTTGAACATAAACATGTACCAGTATGTCCTCACCACTGCCAGCAGCGTATTTGTTGCGTTATCTGTGATGCCAGTGTATTCAATTTACAATACACCTTTCATTTTCTACGAGTATACTCGTAGTGGCAGAATCCGGTACACCTGTTACTACGACTATACTCGTAGTCGGCAATTAACGTGTTAAAGGCAGGTTCAGAATTCCAATGGATGCAATCAATTCATAATTTTCAGATTTTGGTAAACCATACTGGGTATGTTACTGCCTGTCCTTGATTAGATTCTAACACCCTCCCATTATGGACGGGTCTTCCCATGCTCACAGAATTTACCCCCCCCCCCCCCCCCCCCCCCCACCCTTTCTCCACATCACACTTACCGTATAACAAGGAAAAGAGAGAAGACAACATGGAAAGCACAGTACAAACGCGAGTAGCAGCGTCGGTGTGCAGTCAAAGATCTCAGAGAACTCGCTGTAATTGGTAACGGTCACTTTGCCCGAGACGCAGCTATATTTGATGTTACAGCCGAAGTCCAATATCTGGAGATCTGCTTGTCGATAGACGGCCTTCATCCAAGACACAAGGATGTCGTTGAAGTCAAACTAATGTCAAAAGAAAGTAATTTAAAAATATGGAAAGTTGCAAACGGGCAAATCATGATTCAAGATGATACAGTGATGAGCTGCTAATTACACACAATTGTTGCAATTTTCCCTGTTTTAGTTCTTTTAAATAAACTGAATACTATCTAAAAGGCAAACAAATGAAAAGGTTAATACCTCGACTGCAAAGTTCTTTCCTTGTTTCATGGCATCCATGCCTTGGGCAAGTTGTGACTGGACTAGATGATTAACGTGAGGATGTTGGGTGTTAACAAAGACGACCAACCGACCTAGCAAATTGAGAGACAGAAATCATTGCTTTTTATTTGATATTAATGATTGAGACATTTTGCAAACATCAATTTCAATGACTAACCCTGTAGATTTGTTGTACCTAACCCTCTCTACATTTTGCTAACATAAACACACAAGCACAATAGATAAACATGGTAAATAAATGATATCTTGACCATAATATAATTTGATTTTACCCTGTGCAGTAAATGTACAGTTTTTATATATGTTTACCCTAACTCCTTGAGTGCTTTTACTAGAAAGTGTCCTAAATCTGCCAAAGTCCATCAAGTTTGTCATGCAAAATCTGCTGGTGTCCCGAGTTCATCAGAATCCACCAGTATACATTCTGGAGAAATTCTGGAGAAATCCTGAATCCATCAACAATCCACCAGCAAAAGTATGACGGATTCAGGATACCATATGCTGGGATAAAAATATTTTGCATTGTTTTTCCATAGAATCATGCAGTACTTGTCTGCTAGACATAAAATCCTGAATCCATTAGATTCCACCAGTTTGTTCATTATTGAAGTATCCGGTATCCGCCGAACTCCTCCAAAAACAGAAAATGGATTTTGATGTATTCAGGTATACGTTGGGGTTGAACAAAAAGTACCCACCGCGTGTCTTGCGGGTAATTTTAGAGCAAATCTCTTTGACGTCACGCTCGATATTGACTGTGAAGAAGATGGGTCTATCCAACAAACGAGACGTTAGCTGTTGCAACTCAGTCTCAGTCTTTATGACAAGAACACTAAAAAAAAGATGAAACAGACAAAAGTGGAAATGTCATAGAAAAACAGGATGAAATTGAAAAAGTGTAAATTAACCCTCCTTATGGTTTGACAGCACAAATATGCACAAATGCCCCGCGTCCACCCTTTTGCACGTGTTCCTATGGGGAACACAATCACAAAACTCTGTGCACAATAAGTGTGTGCATATTTGTGATGCGATCAAGCAAAATCAGTCGGAACTCGGCAATTCTTGTTTTGAGATCGGGCCAAAATATGTTTGTAGGGGTGGACAAATCCAAATTGACTTTTTGTACAAAAACAGAAGGGGAAAATATTGTTCTTTTACATGAAAATGCACTTTTAACCAAGTTCAGAAGGGAAGTGATACAAAAACATGATTTTCTTTATTTTTAACGTGCTGGTTTTCAAATAGTTGTAATTTTTTAACCAAAGGTCGTATTCACATGGGGTTTTCAGTTTCACTGAAATGGAGCCTGAAGTAGGCTACAAAAGAATATGTAAAAATCCCAAAAATTACCAAGGTTTACTTCAGACTGATTTTGCTTGATCGCATCACATTTTGTGCTGTTAAACAACTAGCTTCAAAAATGACTTCCGCATAGAAGGGTTAATGTGGATCGCAGTGTTAGGAAGTATTTTTTTCAATCATCTCTAGATCTTGGGAATTTTTCCTTCCCTTTCCCCCCCCCCCCCCAAAAAAAAGGGTTTTTGTTGCGGGTTTTCGCCAATCTCGTAAATCAGAATTCGTATCAATGTTTTAGATTCCTGTAAATATCCTTGTACGTCTGTAAATATTATATTTGTAATTTTGTGTAAATGTTGTTGTATTTATATGTACTGTTATTTTATTTAACGCTATATGCAGGGCCCCAATGAAAACCAGTTTTAAACTGTTTGGGCACACCCTGGGTGAAGAAATGGAATATATAATAATAAAATCTCACCCTCCCATTGAATCCGGAAACATTGACTTTCCGTGAGTAGTTCGATCGCATACGTTAATCTGTGCTGAATCGTGTTGAAAGAACGTGCTACCTCCAGGTCTGATACTAGTAGTAGTGAAGAACTGACGAGGTGGACAATGTTGGAACTCTTCAATCAGTGTAATGTAGACCGGCTTGCCGGACGATGTGAAATCCATCGCTATTCCTTTTATGTTGGCTTACTGTACTTTACTTTATGTAGGAAAAAAATATGCAGAAGAGTATTACAAATTAGGTTTTTCAAAGTGAAGACTTTGGTAGATGGTGCTTCTTGGAATATCATCAATGCCTGGGATTAATTAGATTCAGGTATCACGAGAGGCACATGCAGGGGCGTAGCGTGGGGGGGGGGGGGGGGGGGGGGGGGGTGGGTGTCACACCCCTCCAATAATTGTTCTCATTCAGCATTTCAAGCCTCAGTCGGCAATGTGACCACAAAAACTCAGTCGACAAAATGGGCCACCAAATTAATAATTTGGTGGCCCATTTGCCGACCCAGGCTCCAAATGCCGACTGATTATCTAGCATACCTTTATTCATCATATATCATCAGGTGTACATTAACCCCCATTTGACCCCGAGTTATTGTGAGACTTGAGACTAAGTGATCATTAGGCATGTCACCGAAGGTTCAAAATTACCACAGAACAGTAAATCTTAATGTCCTTACCTCAGTTCAAGTTTCCACAGAACTATAAATCTTAATTCTTAACCTACAAGGTGTGCACTACAGTGAATTGATAAAAGTAGGCGGTTTTGCAGTGAAATATTTAATAGGCGATGATGTCTTGATGTTGATCACCTTTTGAGTATGCATGTTGCCAGTCATCCCCCGCAGTTATGAGTTCCCATCAGAAGAAAAAAAATGAAATAAAAAATGCCAATAAAAATTTAGCAAATTTGATTAAAAGAGTCGGAGAAAAGTAGCCAGGAAATGCCTCACATTGCACCACAGAGCATCTAGAATCCAAATTTGTCCGGGGGCCCTTATAAACGTGCGTGCCCTGGGCCCTGCACGCCGTGATCGCTCTCTTGCTCAGCTCCAAGTTGGCAAATTTACTTCCACACCCCCCCCCCCCCCCCACCCCAATAAAACGTCCTCGCTACGCCCCTGGGCACATATGTGGATGCACATTACAGCATGGCGTCTTTGTGTAACTGAAGCCAGTGTCTGCCAAATCATATATCACATCAGAGGCCAATTTCACGGAGCTTCTAAGCACAAACATTTGCTTAGCACAAAAACTATTTGCTCATTAAAAACAAGTTATCAGCCAAAATTCTACGTGTTTTTTATGCTAAGCAAAAAAACAGCTGATTATCAATCAAAAACAATAAAGATCACGTGAAAATTTGGTCTGTAACCTTGTTTTTACCATGGAGGTAGGAAATCCTCCATGTTTTTACAGAGGACAAATTTTCATGCTAAGCAAATGTTTATGCTTATAGCAGCTCCGTGAAATAAAGGGGTTGCATTGACGTCACGCGCGCTACGCGTACGCGCTAATCGCACTAGCAACCGGGCCGAGTGGCTTTTATTGAGGTCAAACAAAGTGCAGACAGTATATGCCGTGATTACGCAACTAGACCTCATTGGGGGCGCTGTCGTGAAGTGCGACGTGCGTGTGACCATGTGACATCATATGCATTAACTTTATTGGCCCCTGGGTACACTTCGTGCAGAGAGTCCACATAGGCGTAAAGCCTTCAAATTCCAATATGGGCAAACAAAATAAGTGGCAAGAATCCATGACGATTATGAGCCTGCATGCGTATATTTGTTTTACACCGCAGCGAAGGGTTTCCTGACGTAACACTGGCAATTCCACTCTTGAAAGGAGACTCACGAATACGAAGTACAGTGTACACAGCGCACGCGAAAATATACGATCAGTATTACTGTTCACATAAAAGAACCATTATCTCTGATAATGTAACTTAATTGATATTTATCTTTGATACTTAGACAAAACACAAGCAGACAGATTGCAAAAGAACTGTCAAAAGAGCCATTATCTCCGATAATGTAACTTAGTATTGTATTATAATTTTTATACTTAGACAGAATACAAGCAGACAGATTACAAAATAACTGTCCCAATACTCGTGCAATTCTTACGTTTGTTTGTTTGTTGTAGAACCTTGCAAAAGTACTGGCATTAGTCCAGTCTGCAGTATGAAGTATATCTTGAAGTGATACACCCTGAGCTAAAGCAGTTGAAGTTGATGCACTTCTGAAACTATGAGAAGTATAGACATTTGTGTCTATCCCGGCTGCACGGAGTATACTTTTCATCCATCTTGCCAATGTACCAGTTGTCACACCTTTATGTGGTTTTCTAGTGGAAAGGAAGCAAACCTTTGATAACTTGTTTTTGTATTTTCTGTAAGATCACGTCCTTGGATCTAGCTGAGGCGGGGATGGTTCCCCAAAGTTCACTGTCTATTCTGGGTGCCGACACAGCTACCGCATTTGACGGTGTAACGTATTTTTCTGCAATTTTTGCATACGTCTCTTTCTTGATTGGCAAAGTTACCGCTTTTACAGCTCTTTCTGCTAAGTTACTAAATATCTCGGGGCCTTTAGCCTCACTGTCATTGTAAATATCTTCACTTGGAAGAACGTCAAAATCAGTTTGCGCTGTAATGGTTTGGTTATCTGCCAGTACACCAGTCAGATCAAACTCGGATTGAGCTGGGTCGTATGCCACAGCTTCCTGACTTAGTATCTCGTCTACAAACTCCTCGTCGTATGGAGCCGAGATCTCAAACTGGGGTGGACTGTCAGCGGAGTTGCTGGGGCCGGCGTGCTTCGCACGTCCGGATAAGTCACGGGAATGAACCACTGATGCCAGCATCTCGTGCATGCATTAACAGAAGCCGATAACTTCTGGATACCGTCGGCATTGGCCTGTAACCGAGCATCCATGTCCCGGCGAGAACTAGGCTTACCTTGGCCTGGTTGGAGTGATTTAATGTCGTCTTCGGACGAGTCAGTATTCATTATTGTAATGAACAATAAGGAGCTGAACTGTTCAGCTCTGTCCGCTATGCCTATCACACGAAAAAAGATGCTGGCTCCTTTCAGCCGGGGTTTATATACCCATACTACACTACCTCATTTGAATTACTATAGATTCTTTGAATGTATTGTGTGATCCGCATGCCTGGCACCTGAAAGGAATGCATACCCTCTGAAGACTTGTACGAAGTGTTATGTAATAGAATTAACAGCTAGCTGAATTAGCTCCATGGCTGATTCGTTTTCCTTGCTCCATGGCTGAACTGCCTATGGCTGAACTTGGATGTTTGATAAATATTATAAATGTATGGAAAATATGAAGTTACGCCCTGATGTCCTGATAACTTCAATTGAATATTTATGAATGTAACCGTTATTGAACATATACAAAACTGCTGTTTTTCTTTCTCACGACATGTACATGTACACGTGTTCATACATAGTTAGCTATCTGCTGACAGCCATTGTCCCAAATACCCCTGTTGTAATCAAGACAGTCCCATCTGTAATGTGGCTGTCAACCGTGCAGTTAATGAGCTGAGTTAATCATTGTTTACCACTGGGAATTGGGCAATTATAGGTTATCTGATGTTATCTTGATTTATAAATAGTGCTTTTTATGTCCTCGTTAGGTATCTCTTATTGTCAAGTTTGTGCAAAGTGTAGCATTCAAAATGATGATACACATTATGACACTTTCTGATTATATTTTGATTTTTGATTTATTATTATTGTATTCTGTTAATAATCATAGTAGGGGGCCTACAGCATCCCTTTGAAACTTGTTCTTTCCCACTCAACTTGTTTCAAATGTTTATTTTGCCCTAGTGTAATTACTTTCTTTTACCGTATTGCCCTGTTCAGTATGTTTTTTTGTTTTTGTTCATTCGTTTTTTTGTACACTGTCATTTGTTGTGGTTTCATGGCCGAATAAATAATAAATACTAACAATGTACGTGTATAATATCGCGCGTCTTGCGCCCTCAGCGCTGCAACTAGTGCCAGTCTATATACGATCATGTACGCGCCCGGCCCACGCGTGCACACATAATGCACATCGTACATTGTACAATCATTTCTCTATGGTACAATTCAAAAATTATGTGAATATGAAATATGAAATATAATTTGAATTCTATGAATAATAATGAAGTACGAGTCGAAGAGGGTATGCATTCCTTTCAGGTGCCAGGCATGCGGATCACACAATACATTCAAAGAATCTATAGTAATTCAAATGAGGTAGTGTAGTATGGGTATATAAACCCCCGGCTGAAAGGAGCCAGCATCTTTTCAAAGTCCAGATTAAAAAGAACGAACCCCCTTTTTTATAGGGTGGGTATAAACAACATAAATTCTGAGTAAACTAGCGCACTATGTTGGGTGGGAACCCTCCTCGACTTGTACTTCATTATTATTCATAGAATTCAAATTATATTTCATATTTCATATTCACATAATTTTTGAATTCTATTACATAACACTTCGTACAAGTCTTCAGAGGGTATGCATGTTCAAAGCTCAACCAAAAAAAGGTGAGTTCAAGACCAGAACATAATGTCATGAATCCAAACGATTCTATTTTTTGTCAGTATTACTGTTCACATAAAAGAACCATTATCTCTGATAATGTAACTTAATTGATATTTATCTTTGATACTTGGACAAAACACAAGCAGACAGATTGCAAAAGAACTGTCAAAAGAGCCATTATCTCCGATAATGTAACTTAGTATTGTATTATAATTTTTATACTTAGACAGAATACAAGCAGACAGATTACAAAATAACTGTCCCAATACTCGTGCAATTCTTACGTTTAGTTTGCACTAAGAACTGAAGCTGCAAAGGTCGAATCTTCTGTTTGTTTGTTGTAGAACCTTGCAAAAGTACTGGCATTAGTCCAGTCTGCAGTATGAAGTATATCTTGAAGTGATACACCCTGAGCTAAAGCAGTTGAAGTTGATGCACTTCTGAAACTATGAGAAGTATAGACATTTGTGTCTATCCCGGCTGCACGGAGTATACTTTTCATCCATCTTGCCAATGTACCAGTTGTCACACCTTTATGTGGTTTTCTAGTGGAAAGGAAGCAAACCTTTGATAACTTGTTTTTGTATTTTCTGTAAGATCACGTCCTTGGATCTAGCTGAGGCGGGGATGGTTCCCCAAAGTTCACTGTCTATTCTGGGTGCCGACACAGCTACCGCATTTGACGGTGTAACGTATTTTTCTGCAATTTTTGCATACGTCTCTTTCTTGATTGGCAAAGTTACCGCTTTTACAGCTCTTTCTGCTAAGTTACTAAATATCTCGGGGCCTTTAGCCTCACTGTCATTGTAAATATCTTCACTTGGAAGAACGTCAAAATCAGTTTGCGCTGTAATGGTTTGGTTATCTGCCAGTACACCAGTCAGATCAAACTCGGATTGAGCTGGGTCGTATGCCACAGCTTCCTGACTTAGTATCTCGTCTACAAACTCCTCGTCGTATGGAGCCGAGATCTCAAACTGGGGTGGACTGTCAGCGGAGTTGCTGGGGCCGGCGTGCTTCGCACGTCCGGATAAGTCACGGGAATGAACCACTGATGCCAGCATCTCGTGCATGCATTAACAGAAGCCGATAACTTCTGGATACCGTCGGCATTGGCCTGTAACCGAGCATCCATGTCCCGGCGAGAACTAGGCTTACCTTGGCCTGGTTGGAGTGATTTAATGTCGTCTTCGGACGAGTCAGTATTCATTATTGTAATGAACAATAAGGAGCTGAACTGTTCAGCTCTGTCCGCTATGCCTATCACACGAAAAAAGATGCTGGCTCCTTTCAGCCGGGGTTTATATACCCATACTACACTACCTCATTTGAATTACTATAGATTCTTTGAATGTATTGTGTGATCCGCATGCCTGGCACCTGAAAGGAATGCATACCCTCTGAAGACTTGTACGAAGTGTTATGTAATAGAATTAACAGCTAGCTGAATTAGCTCCATGGCTGATTCGTTTTCCTTGCTCCATGGCTGAACTGCCTATGGCTGAACTTGGATGTTTGATAAATATTCTAAATGTATGGAAAATATGAAGTTACGCCCTGATGTCCTGATAACTTCAATTGAATATTTATGAATGTAACCGTTATTGAACATATACAAAACTGCTGTTTTTCTTTCTCACGACATGTACATGTACATGTGTTCATACATAGTTAGCTATCTGCTGACAGCCATTGTCCCAAATACCCCTGTTGTAATCAAGACAGTCCCATCTGTAATGTGGCTGTCAACCGTGCAGTTAATGAGCTGAGTTAATCATTGTTTACCACTGGGAATTGGGCAATTATAGGTTATCTGATGTTATCTTGATTTATAAATAGTGCTTTTAATGTCCTCGTTAGGTATCTAGCTCTTATTGTCAAGTTTGTGCAAAGTGTAGCATTCAAAATGATGATACACATTATGACACTTTCTGATTATATTTAGATTTTTGATTTATTATTATTGTATTCTGTCAATAATCATAGTAGGGGGCCTACAGCATCCCTTTGAAACTTGTTCTTTCCCACTCAACTTGTTTCAAATGTTTATTTTGCCCTAGTGTAATTACTTTCTTTTACCGTATTGCCCTGTTCAGTATGTTTTTTTGTTTTTGTTCATTCGTTTTTTTGTACACTGTCATTTGTTGTGGTTTCATGGCCGAATAAATAATAAATACTAACAATGTACGTGTATAATATCGCGCGTCTTGCGCCCTCAGCGCTGCAACTAGTGCCAGTCTATATACGATCATGTACGCGCCCGGCCCACGCGTGCACACATAATGCACATCGTACATTGTACAATCATTTCTCTATGGTACAATTCAAAAATTATGTGAATATGAAATATGAAATATAATTTGAATTCTATGAATAATAATGAAGTACAAGTCGAAGAGGGTATGCATTCCTTTCAGGTGCCAGGCATGCGGATCACACAATACATTCAAAGAATCTATAGTAATTCAAATGAGGTAGTGTAGTATGGGTATATAAACCCCCGGCTGAAAGGAGCCAGCATCTTTTCAAAGTCCAGATTAAAAAGAACGAACCCCCTTTTTTATAGGGTGGGTATAAACAACATAAATTCTGAGTAAACTAGCGCACTATGTTGGGTGGGAACCCTCCTCGACTTGTACTTCATTATTATTCATAGAATTCAAATTATATTTCATATTTCATATTCACATAATTTTTGAATTCTATTACATAACACTTCGTACAAGTCTTCAGAGGGTATGCATGTTCAAAGCTCAACCAAAAAAAGGTGAGTTCAAGACCAGAACATAATGTCATGAATCCAAACGATTCTATTTTTTGTCAGTATTACTGTTCACATAAAAGAACCATTATCTCTGATAATGTAACTTAATTGATATTTATCTTTGATACTTGGACAAAACACAAGCAGACAGATTGCAAAAGAACTGTCAAAAGAGCCATTATCTCCGATAATGTAACTTAGTATTGTATTATAATTTGTATACTTAGACAGAATACAAGCAGACAGATTACAAAATAACTGTCCCAATACTCGTGCAATTCTTACGTTTAGTTTGCACTAAGAACTGAAGCTGCAAAGGTCGAATCTTCTGTTTGTTTGTTGTAGAACCTTGCAAAAGTACTGGCATTAGTCCAGTCTGCAGTATGAAGTATATCTTGAAGTGATACACCCTGAGCTAAAGCAGTTGAAGTTGATGCACTTCTGAAACTATGAGAAGTATAGACATTTGTGTCTATCCCGGCTGCACGGAGTATACTTTTCATCCATCTTGCCAATGTACCAGTTGTCACACCTTTATGTGGTTTTCTAGTGGAAAGGAAGCAAACCTTTGATAACTTGTTTTTGTATTTTCTGTAAGATCACGTCCTTGGATCTAGCTGAGGCGGGGATGGTTCCCCAAAGTTCACTGTCTATTCTGGGTGCCGACACAGCTACCGCATTTGACGGTGTAACGTATTTTTCTGCAATTTTTGCATACGTCTCTTTCTTGATTGGCAAAGTTACCGCTTTTACAGCTCTTTCTGCTAAGTTACTAAATATCTCGGGGCCTTTAGCCTCACTGTCATTGTAAATATCTTCACTTGGAAGAACGTCAAAATCAGTTTGCGCTGTAATGGTTTGGTTATCTGCCAGTACACCAGTCAGATCAAACTCGGATTGAGCTGGGTCGTATGCCACAGCTTCCTGACTTAGTATCTCGTCTACAAACTCCTCGTCGTATGGAGCCGAGATCTCAAACTGGGGTGGACTGTCAGCGGAGTTGCTGGGGCCGGCGTGCTTCGCACGTCCGGATAAGTCACGGGAATGAACCACTGATGCCAGCATCTCGTGCATGCATTAACAGAAGCCGATAACTTCTGGATACCGTCGGCATTGGCCTGTAACCGAGCATCCATGTCCCGGCGAGAACTAGGCTTACCTTGGCCTGGTTGGAGTGATTTAATGTCGTCTTCGGACGAGTCAGTATTCATTATTGTAATGAACAATAAGGAGCTGAACTGTTCAGCTCTGTCCGCTATGCCTATCACACGAAAAAAGATGCTGGCTCCTTTCAGCCGGGGTTTATATACCCATACTACACTACCTCATTTGAATTACTATAGATTCTTTGAATGTATTGTGTGATCCGCATGCCTGGCACCTGAAAGGAATGCATACCCTCTGAAGACTTGTACGAAGTGTTATGTAATAGAATTAACAGCTAGCTGAATTAGCTCCATGGCTGATTCGTTTTCCTTGCTCCATGGCTGAACTGCCTATGGCTGAACTTGGATGTTTGATAAATATTATAAATGTATGGAAAATATGAAGTTACGCCCTGATGTCCTGATAACTTCAATTGAATATTTATGAATGTAACCGTTATTGAACATATACAAAACTGCTGTTTTTCTTTCTCACGACATGTACATGTACATGTGTTCATACATAGTTAGCTATCTGCTGACAGCCATTGTCCCAAATACCCCTGTTGTAATCAAGACAGTCCCATCTGTAATGTGGCTGTCAACCGTGCAGTTAATGAGCTGAGTTAATCATTGTTTACCACTGGGAATTGGGCAATTATAGGTTATCTGATGTTATCTTGATTTATAAATAGTGCTTTTTATGTCCTCGTTAGGTATCTAGCTCTTATTGTCAAGTTTGTGCAAAGTGTAGCATTCAAAATGATGATACACATTATGACACTTTCTGATTATATTTAGATTTTTGATTTATTATTATTGTATTCTGTCAATAATCATAGTAGGGGGCCTACAGCATCCCTTTGAAACTTGTTCTTTCCCACTCAACTTGTTTCAAATGTTTATTTTGCCCTAGTGTAATTACTTTCTTTTACCGTATTGCCCTGTTCAGTATGTTTTTTTGTTTTTGTTCATTCGTTTTTTTGTACACTGTCATTTGTTGTGGTTTCATGGCCGAATAAATAATAAATACTAACAATGTACGTGTATAATATCGCGCGTCTTGCGCCCTCAGCGCTGCAACTAGTGCCAGTCTGTTAAACGTATTCGTAGTCTTGTTACAAGGCCTTAATATAGAGTGAACCCTTCGCTGCGGTGTAAAAAAAATATACGCAGCCTGCATACATGTACATGATAAACTGTTGTTTCCTGCACCCTAGTTAATAAAAGTAATTTAGTCTTCATTTAATATTTTACATAAAATCTCAAAGTGCTTTTCATACACGACCATATAAAAATAGTAAAATTAAAACAATTAACTAAAAAACAACAATAATAATTGTGATTTAAACATCCTCAAATTTAACCTAGCCCCACTATTATGGGGCTAAACTAAACCAAAGCTTTCAGGTTGAACTTAATAATTGCATGTACTTTTTTTTTACTTAAAGTTATAGATTTTAACATTTAACCTTATAAATTCAAATTCGGGCAATTAAAACAAATTACCTTATCTTCCTTGCTCAAACAAATACTCCTGCGCAGTCCTGGAGAGAATCCTCATGCACCACCAAAAAGTGGTGTCACATACATTCTTTCTGCGTAACTGAAACATGTGTCAAAAAGATGTAATCTAATATTATGCCAATTTGTACAACAAACTAGGCAGCTGAACTTAAAATGAGTACAGTACTAGTAACAGTATACGGGTACATTGGGGCCAATTTCACGGAGCTGCTAAGCACAAATATTTGCTTAGCACAAAAACGTCTTGCTCATTAAAAACAAGTTATCAGCCAAAATTCTACGTGTTTTTTATGCTAAGCAAAAAACCAGCTGATTATCAATCAAAAACAATAAAGATCACGTGAAAATTTGGTCTGTAACCTTGTTTTTACCATGGAGGAATAAGAAGGACTGAGGACACATTTTCATGCTAAGCAATTTTTTGTGCTATATACTATAGGCCAGGGCTCAAGTTATTTCCGGGAGTTGCTGGAGCACATCTTCCAATCATTACAGACTGGGGCCAATTTCACGGAGCTGCTAGTGCTAAGCACAAAAATTTGCTTAGCATGAAAATTTGTCCATAGCTCCATGGTAAAAACAAGTTTTTTTTACTGCTTTACAGCCCAATACATTTTCTGGGTCAACATTTTCTCTCAAACACGTGATAATGCTTTTATTGCAGTTCTTCACAGTTTGGTTTTATAATCTAATGATTTTTTACCAACATCCACAGTACTCAATGTTCCTTTCTCTTCAACCAGCGCAGCCGGCCGGAACGCAACGACTATGGAGCAGAATCAGTGTCAAAAAGATCGGACGTGTTTTTACAACTCGGATGCTTTTCTAATTCGGATGCTTTTCTAATTCGGATGCTTTTTTCAAACTCGGATGCTTTTTTAATTCGGATGAATTCGTAATTCGGATGCTTTTTGTAAACTCGGATGCTTTTTTAATTCGGATGAATTCGTAATTCGGATGAATTCGTAATTCGGATGCTTTTTGTAAACTCGGATGCTTTTTTAATTCGGATGAATTCGTAATTCGGATGAATTCGTAATTCGGATGCTTTTTGTAAACTCGGATGCTTTTTTAATTCGGATGTTTTTTAAATTCGGATGCTTTTCTAGTTCGGATGCTTTTTTAATTCGAATGCTTTTCTAGCTCGGATGCTTTTTTAATTCGAATGCTTTTCTAGCTCGGATGCTTTTTATAAACTCGGATGCTTTTTTAATTCGGATGCTTTTCTAGTTTGAATGCTTTTTGTAAACTCGGATGCTTTTTGCAAACCGAACATATTCGCAAATCGGATGCTTTCCCAATCCGGCACTAGGGTGGCCCTGAAAGGACATCACACATCGCAGATTCTGCGATTTCGCGCATTCTGCGCGAATTTGAACGATGACAAACATGTTATCATATATATCTAAGCATATATCTGAGATGTGGAAGATTTTATTGTAGATTTCTGCACAGATTTATGTGATAATGAATATTTTCTGGGCAGATTTTTGAAAAGTCGCATATTTTTATTTTAGATTTCAAGTTCTGCGCAGATTTCTTAGTACGCAAATTTGTGCGATGTCGCACGGATGGGCACTACATGTACATTTTCATTGCACATTTAATTATGCGCAGCTATATGTCGCACTCACGTACAGCAGATTTATATACAGATTTATGTGCACATTTCTGCCGCGATGTCAGCACATACGACGTTTTGAAAGTTGAACCACGACGTTTTGAATGTTATGATGTTCTAAAACGGACAGGCAACGTCGTGGTTCAACTTTCAAAACGTCGTGGTTCAACTTTCAAAACGTCGTACTTCAACTTCCAATTAACGTCCAACTTTCGCGCGCTTTTACCTGGTTCAAGGTAGCCGCGTATTCGGCCGGTTCTCTCCGCGCGGATTCAGTCCGCATCCACCAAAAGGCGACAAATATTTAATACATGCTGCAAAAGGTGATGCATATTCTAAAAAGTTTTTTGTCAATTTATTTAAAGAATTTTTCGAAATAAACCGTAAATATAACAATACTTTTTCAAACCCTTGTAGATCATACAGCATATTAGCCACACTTGTTTAACTTTTCCTGTAATTTTGATGAAAAATTACAGTTAAACTAGCTGCCTAATGAACTAAGTAATCCTACTTCGAGTTATTTTTATAGATTTGAAAATGAGAATGAAACATTTAAAACAAAATATACCTCACATGTTATCAAAAACTCATACTTTTATTTCATAATCTACAAGATAATGTTACTGGGCATGTGGGTATAGGCTTCAGCCGAACAGTAATTAGTGCACTCGCACTCGGGCTTATTTGCAATGTTCTCGGTGAATCAGTTTCGTCAATCAACAATTTCAACAATTAATTTCACCACGCCAGATTTTATGAGAATGATAACTGTTACTTTATTTAATAACACAACAGCCCTTCAACTATAAAGTTCTGCATCATTAGATGGATCCTAGTAGTTTGTCAGCTTAGAACGTTAGGTAAAATACGGTTTCAGACCGTGTCCATAATTTCTTTTTTATTTCCACCTAATATCGCCCCATAATAATTTCTTTGCGATATATAGCACACTTGGGTCAAATGTAAGTTTCTAAGGTCGAGTGCAAATAAGCAGATATTATCAAAACTACATAAAATGTAAACAAAGAACAACGGTTATATGTCAAAATTAGCATATAAAAGAATCTTGGAAACTACGTACTGCCACTCGTGCTTGAAAGAACACTTGCCAGATAGAAAGAGTGGGGCACGGAAAGATAGTCCTTGCAGGTGTGCTTTAGAGAAATGTACAATTGCAATTCATGTGGCAAAAGAAAAAAAGTACAGCAATGATAAAAGCAGGTCTTGAATTTGTAAAACCACACTGTTGCCGTATTGTTTGAAATTTCTATAAAAGGTTTGACAAATAACTCGAAGTAGAATTACTTCCATTAAGCAGCTAATTTAACTGTAATTTTTCATCAAAATTACAGGAAAGGTTTTACAATTACAGGAACAAGTGTGGCTAATATGCTGTATGATCTACAAGGGTTTGAAAAAGTATTGTTATATTTACGGTTTATATCGAAAAATTCTTTAAATAAATTGACAAAAAACTTTTTAGAAAATGCATCACCTTTTGCAGCATGTATTAAATATTTGTCGCCTTTTGGTGAATTCGGACTGAATCCGCGCGGAGAGAACCGGCCGATTACGCGGCTACCTTGAACCAGTTAAAAGCGCTGAAGCCTATACCCACATGCCCAGTAACATTATCTTGTAGATTATGAAATAAAAGTATGAGTTTTTGATAACATGTGAGGTATATTTTGTTTTAAATGTTTCATTCTCATTTCCAAATCTATAAAAATAACTCGAAGTAGGATTACTTAGTTCATTAGGCAGCTAGTTTAACTGTAATTTTTCATCAAAATTACAGGAAAGGTTAAACAAGTGTGGCTAATATGCTGTATGATCTACAAGGGTTTGAAAAAGTATTGTTATATTTACGGTTTATTTCGAAAAATTCTTTAAATAAATTGACAAAAAACTTTTTAGAATATGCATCACCTTTTGCAGCATGTATTAAATATTTGTCGCCTTTTGGTGAATGCGGACTGAATCCGCGCGGAGAGAACAGGCCGAATACGCGGCTACCTTGAACCAGTTAAAAGCGCGCGAAAGTTGGACGTTAATTGGAAGTTGAAGTACGACGTTTTGAAAGTTGAACCACGACGTTTTGAAAGTTGAACCACGACGTTGCCTGTCCGTTTTAGAACATCATAACATTCAAAACGTCGTGGTTCAACTTTCAAAACGTCGTATGTGCTGACATCGCGGCAGAAATGTGCACATAAATCTGTATATAAATCTGCTGTACGTGAGTGCGACATATAGCTGCGCATAATTAAATGTGCAATGAAAATGTACATGTAGTGCCCATCCGTGCGACATCGCACAAATTTGCGTACTAAGAAATCTGCGCAGAACTTGAAATCTAAAATAAAAATATGCGACTTTTCAAAAATCTGCCCAGAAAATATTCATTATCACATAAATCTGTGCAGAAATCTACAATAAAATCTTCCACATCTCAGATATATGCTTAGATATATATGATAACATGTTTGTCATCGTTCAAATTCGCGCAGAATGCGCGAAATCGCAGAATCTGCGATGTGTGATGTCCTTTCAGGGCCACCCTAGTGCCGGATTGGGAAAGCATCCGATTTGCGAATATGTTCGGTTTGCAAAAAGCATCCGAGTTTACAAAAAGCATTCAAACTAGAAAAGCATCCGAATTAAAAAAGCATCCGAGTTTATAAAAAGCATCCGAGCTAGAAAAGCATTCGAATTAAAAAAGCATCCGAACTAGAAAAGCATCCGAATTTAAAAAACATCCGAATTAAAAAAGCATCCGAGTTTACAAAAAGCATCCGAATTACGAATTCATCCGAATTACGAATTCATCCGAATTAAAAAAGCATCCGAGTTTACAAAAAGCATCCGAATTACGAATTCATCCGAATTAAAAAAGCATCCGAGTTTGAAAAAAGCATCCGAATTAGAAAAGCATCCGAATTAGAAAAGCATCCGAGTTGTAAAAACACGTCCGATCTTTTTGACACTGATTCTGCTCCATAAACGACATGCAATCTTTACAAATGCTGCACGAAGTAAGGCAGCACTCTATACCACGTGTGTTTTGTTTGAGTCTACATACCCTACAGTCCTTCATGTCCTTCAGTCCTTAGTTAGGCACCGGTACTACGTTGATGACTTAAACGTTGGTATTAGATGAAGGTAGTCAGGGTTTGGTTCAGCAAGCATGACGTATTCTCATTACAGATTTGACATGTCGCTGCATGCAGCGCGTGCTGATGTTTTTGCACAAAAAGTACAACTTAATATTTTTGTGTTTGAACCATGGAGCTATAAAAAAAGTGTAAAAAGTGAAAAAAGAGAAAAAGTGTAAAAGAGAAATATAAAAAAGGACCCACTCTCCACGACTCGAGTGTCCCACCAATCCAGTTTTGGCCGAAATTTGTCTAATGTTACTAGATTATGAACACTTATCGCTAAGACTGTAAGAGAAGGGGTTTGCCCCGGTGTTCCTGGCTGACACATGACTCTGTCTACGGGATTCTTCTGGCTTACGAGCTACAGTGCCCTGAGGGATCCTTGGTTAATTCATTACCAGAAAATAATAATAATAATAATAATAAATAATATAAATAATAATAATAATAAAACAATAATAATAATAATAATAATAATAATAATAATAATAATCTTATAAAAATAGGTGTACTGTTAAAATCTGTTTTTAACTTTGAAGTCATATAAATGACTACTCTATACTTCCCTTAAGTTATATTATTTATTAGTCTACTAGTCTTACAGTTGAACATCGTACTGTTTCTCGTTTAGTTCTAGAAAAAAAAAATACATGTAGAACTAGGCTAGAAGTAACTTCCTTGTATATAGGCCCTAACTTTCAGTTGTTCTTTGTAAGGGAATTTTTACTTTCTATTAAATGTAGTACATGCATATACATGTAGTACTAGCAAATCAAATGGGCATCATCTGTTGAAATCTTGTCCACTTACCATGAGTTGCACTATTTGGTAGCTAGTTTGGAGCCAATCTAATTTAATTAAGCCAAAATAGGAGTTCTAGTTCCCCAGTTAACTATGAGGCGCTCTTTATGACTTTATTATTAAAACAAATAGAGGATCAAACAAATAATATAAGACCAAACAAATATATATAGTGCGAAACAATTATATATAAGACCAAACAAATATATATAGGTCGAAACTAAATATATATAAGACCAAACAAATATATATATGGGTCGAAACAAAATATTATAAGACCAAACAAAAAAATATATATAGGACGAAACAAATATATCTATAAGATCAAACAAATATATATGGGTCGAAAAAAATATTATAAGACCGAACACATAATATATACAGAGCGAAGAGTTTCAATTTTATATAAAACGAAGCGCCACCAACGACGGCGGGTTGCAATATTTATAGAACGAAGCGAATTCCATATAAGGAAGAAAAAGCGATAATATATAATTCGAGTTTGCAAATAATATCGGACAAGTTTGCAAATATATACGACGAAGCGCCATCTACGGCCGACTACTTGCGGCCGGTGAATGTCTGGTTTTCCGAGGTATAGGAGGTTAGGTGGGCGCACGATATAGCGCGGCGCCTTGCCATAAATGATGCACCATGTGTTGCAACATACATATTCGCTTAATGCCTACAGCCATATCCCATGGATATTGCAATTTTTTTCCACAGCTTTGCTAGATATGTTGATGATGCTGAAAGGCATTTTCATACGGAAAACCTTAAAGGTTCTACGCAGACCACTCGAGGAGAATTGCTGTTTAATAATTTAAAATGTGCCTTGGTGTGCAAGTAACAAGACCAGGGGTGATAAAATGGTATAAAATGACATTAATTGGGGTTAATCACCGTAAATGTAATTGGCCCCCTCATTAACATGTTCAAACACTGACAAATGGTGGCGCTGTTCGTGACGAACATTCGGCAACCCCTCAAAAGAAACAAAATTATAGTCTGGTACCTGACAATACGTCTGGACACTAGATAAACCCCGTACGATGCCGCTTCACAGCGTGCGTGCAGCATGCGATCCGCGTAAAATGCCATGCACGCGGGTACGCACGCAGCAGATTTTGTTCAGACCTGGCGAGTGAAGACGACAGTTCGGGGCCGGGGAGTGCATATTCCACAGAATCGGACGAAATATCCGCAGTATCATCAGGTCCTACATCTGAAGAAGATATTCCACTTGACAATTCCTTTGACAATAACTTGAGTCGACCATCGACTGAATGATTTTGCATCGATACGCGTGGCACATGATGCATGCATGCACGGGCAAGCGCTGGTCGCGACGTCGAAGTCTTCCCGAACATACGTCACAATTATGCAAATTTTACATGTTAATAAGCTACCATTCTAGGGGCGGGGCCGGTCCCCAAAGCACTTTATTATTATTTTTCTCATAATAATTACCCAAAAATAAAACCTTTATCAACTCAATCAAATAAACTCAATCAAATCACTCAATTAGTTATAATCTTTCATTTAAACTAATAAAAACCACATTTCTAGAACCCTTTTGAAGTTATCCGAAGGCGGCTGGAAGATTGTTTAGATGTACTTGGTGTTTTGGTTTCCCATGCAGAAACGTTAGGCCATGAATATGGTGACGTTAATATTTTGTTAGCGCAGCTTTTTAATCGATGCCAAGAGTTACCAGTTATAATATATATTTATTTTAACAAGAAAAGGCGGATTACCTTCAGCATTAAAATAATCAATCTGCTTATTTCTCCCAAGTCTTTTACAGCATTGAAGCTCTAAAAACGGTGACCAAGATGAGTCTACACCGTCAGTTGGATCTGACCAGAGGGGCGGAGATTTCTTGTTACATGTGAGGGGGATGATTTTTTTCCCAGATGAAACATGCGAGCGCGGAGCGCGAAGCCTTTACGGCGTGGGGTCCGGGGCCCGCTTAAGGGCCCCGTAAAATGTTGCATTCTAGATGCTCTGTAATGCAATCCGAGGCCATTTAGAGGCATAATTGATGAAGGAAAAAGAAATAAAAAACTTCAAAATTTGAGTTGTAGAATTTGTGCCTTTTGGATTTGGGCAATACTTTTCTAATGTTCATTACAAGTCAGTGCAGTATCAGTTCAAAAAACATGCAACACAGTAGTCAGCATTATATGTCTTTCAAAATGCATTATTACACCAGTGCAAAAAAAAAAGGAAGTGGAGTTTCCTGGTAAAAACGCCCCAAAAAATGATCGGTCGGTTGGGATTTTTGTTTTAATGCGGTGCATGTACAGTATCTCCTGTGCATCAATTCTCATGGTCGGAGGCTGTTCCACCTATTGCACACGCCGCCGGGCAAAGGGGAAGCCCTCCATTCAATTTGTACAGGGAATTGTGTGTTTTCTATATTTTTTTTACAGCAATAAAAAAATGAATACCTTTTTTGGTTGGTGTAAAGTGGGAGATTTTATTACTTTATAAAACAATAACATTTTGAAATATCTCGGTGTAGTGTTGGACAATAATTACTTATTTAGATAATTTCCACATAGACAACAACACTATTCATTCCCCTTTGAGTCCAGAGGGTGCGATAACTAACAGCCACCACTGACAACTCAGGGACAAGAAACAAAGCCCGGTGACGTCATGCCGACCGCGAGAATGCAAGTACATTTTGTATTTGCATACATATTCGGAAAAATAGTATTTAATTCCCTCAAAATAAATATACAAGTAAGTGATTGTATATCTACTACTTTGGGGTATGACAAAATAACGTTTAAAACTTGTTACCAAGGCTGCATTCCACTTACGCGAACTGTTTGCGCGAACGTTCGCCTACGTTTTGAGTTTGCGTTAGTTGAAGTGAAACGATATTTCAAAAACTACGTTTTCAAAATGGCGGCGCCCAGTGACAGTGACATCGTTTGGTTGGCTGCTTTTTGTCCAACTCATTATTTTTCTTAAAAATATCCCTGTAACTGCTCAAAACAATCCACCATTTATAACGAAAAGTATAAAACGTAAAAAGAAAAACTGTGAAAAGAACACTGCCGTCTGCTAACCTCTTCGCCATCTTTAAAATACGTCACTGGCCAATAGCGAACAGCTCGGAATGTCGTTCGCCGTTTTCGCTCCCCACGTCACAAATTCGCGTTCGCGTTTGCTTTCTCGCGCCGAGTATGAGCCGGCCTTTAGCCAACATAATTGGCGCACATTGCGTTCCACTTTAAAGCTGTAGTCACACACTAGCGCACGCCATAGGCGCACGAAGCGTGCAACCAATAATTGTTGTACGCACAAAAATACCCCCAAATCGGCCGTTCTGAGCGTATAGTACCGCATGTTCACCGCGGGCTGAACGCGTGCCGAACGTAGACACCGCACAGGACCAGCGCAGGCCAGCGTCTAGAGTCAAAACTCACCTTAAAATTAGGAAAAATAAGTGCGTTTGTCAGCGCATGCTGAACGCACTCAGCGCATGGTGAACGCACACAGCGCATGCTGAGCGCACACAGCGCATGCCAACGCACAAAAATTGTAAATACCCGCCGTTTGTCAGTGCAGGCCACCAAAAGCCACCGAAAGTCAACGCGCCCCCACCGCTAGCCACCGCGCCCCCACCGGTAACACAACGCACTCGGCGCATGACGACCGAACATGACCGCACAAGGACGCGCCCCCACCGCGCGGCGACCGAACTAAACCGTCACGTGACGTTCCCAATATAAGCTCTGCGTTTTGGCATATCGACATCAGATCTTGACATCGAGAAGCACTTTTCAAACCTCTCGATTATCGTATCTGCCGTTCTGCGGTCCTGTTACCTACTAACCAGTGTCCTGCGATCCAGTGATGCCTCCCAAGCCTACTACCAAGAAGACAAAGACCTTAGCTCGAGGCCGTGAAAGGACTGCCCCCAAAGCATCCACAGCAGCCACCTGCAGCTCCCCTGCCAAGAGTACGAGAGCCCAGATCAGTTCCAGTGCCGACGACCAAGGTGCTGTCCTGTCTGTCCAGCCTGTCCAGTCTGTCCTGTCCGAGGAGCCTCCCAGATCCCCTACCCCTCCTGCTGAAGAAGATCTACGGCGCCTGGCTGGTGGTGATGCTGCTGCTGCTGACGGGAACCAGCCGGATGCCACTTCTACTGCCGGCTCTGTCGCCTCCACTGCCTCCACCACCCAGGGGACCAAGAGGAAGAGTACGACCAAGGTGGCCAAGAAGACCTACTTCCTGTCCAGGCCAGAAGAGGAGAGCATGATCGAGTGGCTACACGACAACCCCTGCGTGTGGAACACGAAGATGACCCACTACAGGGATCGTCCCATGAAGGACAGACTCTGCAAGACACAGGCAGACAACCTAGGTAAGACTGTGGACCACATCCTCGGCTGGTGGCGTTCCCTCCGAGACAACAACACCAGGCTGCACAAGAAGAAGTCCGGCGATGGAGCTCCACCAGCCCTGACCGAGAGGGACCAGTGGGTGTGGGACAACTTCAAGTTCCTGCAGACCATCATCACCCACCGCAGTGAGCCCTTCCAGAGTGTCCAGCAGGTGATCCAGAGCCATGGCGGGGACCTCGAGGCAGCCGAAGAAGCGTATGCCGACCAGCAGCTGGGCCTTGTGCCACCCAGAGCCTTCCCCTCCAAGCGACGCACCACCACCTCCGCTGCCACACCTGAAGAGGACCGTATCCTTACCGTACCCTGGCCAAGAGACTGGAGGACTCAGGCGAAGCCATCAACACCCTCCGAGCCCAACAGCTGCATCCCCGAGCGCCCAGGAAGCCTACGGCAACTACATTAGGGACCTTATCCGCACCATGTCACCAACTCACTTCAAGAAGATGAAGAGGGTGACCAACAAGACCTTGATGGAGTTTGACGAGGAAGAGGACGAGGAGACATTTGCTGCCCCTGCTGCCCCTGCTGCCCGTGTTGCCCCTGCTGCCCTGGGAGGCGAGCCTTCCACCCTTCACCCAAGGCACCCCCAGTACCAGCCACAGCCACAGTACCCCAAATCCAGCTCTGCCCCTACCTTTGGTGGTGCCCAGTCCTGTTGGCAGCCAAGCCCCAACCTGTGGAACCCCTCTGTGACATCTCCCCATGGTTTTGTGTGGCAATTCCAGGAGCCAGCCTACATGGAGCAGTACTCTCTGCGACGCCAGCAACACCACCAGCAGCAGCAGCAGTTCCACCAGCTGCAAGTGCCCAGACTCCAGGTGCCATCACCCCAGCCCCAGACCTCTGCCAGCTCCACAGTGCCTTCCACAGAGCCTTTCACAGTGCCAGCCAGTGAGATCCTTAGCACTGCCTTCCACGCGGCCATGGACAGCAGCTCTACCAGCCTCAAAGACTTCCACAACACCCCAGGCACGTACTTCCTCAGGACGCTTGACGCTTCTCAGACCTCTACCTCTACCAAGATCCAGGATGACGAGCCTCTCAACACCACTCCTTGCCTATCTCCAACAGACTACTAGACTTTGTAGACTTTGTACATGTGTTACATATGAAAACTTATGTATGCATTCTTTAATGAAATGTAATTTCAATATTACAATTTACACTAAAGTTAGCATTTACAAATATGAAGTTTGTTGAAACATTGTAGGGCCATGTGTTATAGTTATTATCTAAAAATAAAGTGTGTTGTAGATGGTGGTATATGTGGGTAATTACATATCATATTACATAGTTTTAGGGCTAATTACATTTTAAATGCAAGGGCCAGAGATAATTACTTGTATATTTCAAATTATGCTTCAAGTCAATTGAAATTAAGATAAACACCAAACAACAGTTGTAAAAGGTGTTAAAAACTTTTATCATCATCATCATCATACTATAATTCGAGCAACGTTTGTCTGTTTGTTTCGCTACTCCTCCCAAGTCCTTGGTCCGATCTCGCCCAAACTTGGTGGGTGGATGTAAGTTCACCCCAGAATTGCCCTTGAGGGGTTCATTTTTGGAAAGGTCAAGGTCAAAGGTCAGAATTCGAGCAACGTTTGTCTGTTTGTTTCGCTACTCCTCCCAAGTCCTTGGTCCGATCTCGCCCAAACTTGGTGGGTGGATGTAAGTTGACCCCAGAATTGCCCTTGAGGGGTTCATTTTTGGAAAGGTCAAGGTCAAAGGTCAAATGTTCGTTTTTCGCTACTCCTCCCCAGTTCTTGATCCGATCTTCGCCAAACTTGGTGGGTCGATGTAGGTTGACCCAAGAATTGCCCTTGAGGGGTTCATTTTGGAAAGGTCAAGGTCACTGGGGTCAAAGGTCAAATGTTAAGTCGTAGAGGTAAGAGGTCAAATAGTTTATTTCAGCACTGTCGCAAATGAAAAACATCAAGGTCAAGGTCATTCACAAACTCTTTGCCCTCGAGGGGTCATTTCTGGAAAGGTCAAGGTCGTTCACAATAACCCAATATATATAGCGCAAATTTCAAATCAATTCTTAGATTTCCTCAACTGCGCTTGGGATTATTACCCCGGTCTCCACAGAAATCAATAAGGGGTTTCACCAGCAGCCTCTCAGCGCACATTGTGAACTCGACCAGTAGGAGAAACAAAGTGACAACTAGGTCAGATATCGATCCCACGATCTTCCAATCATAACGACGACCCTCTACCACTGCGCCACCCCGTCTCCCTTCAATTCAATAGGTGGCGCTATCAGTATTGAGCGCTGAAAGCTTACACAGCGCCACTTGGCATAATAGTTCTGCAACCACATCATTAAGACCATAAATAGTTCATGCAATTGCAAGTCCCTGTTTATTTCAGTAATATCCACTCACATACTGTATACTATTTTTTCTTTTAATACAGACTTCGTGATCCTCATGCACCAACGTCACTGCTTTTTAAAAAATGCCTCGAAAAGCAAGGAAGAGAAGCCTTTCAAGAGACTCCAAACAAAGTCTGACATCTCGGAAACGCGTACAGTCTGAAAGTCCACAGCGAAAGTCACAAAGGTTTGTCACCAACCTACAAATTAATTTTTCTTTTGAATTCTTACTTTATAGAACTCCAATAACACAAACCACACTGATTTGCATGGCAATAAGCCACCCATAAGATATGAGACATGACAGTAGTACAAAAGTTCAAACACAAAATCATACCAATTATGGCCACTCCTAATATGCCCTTCACTTTCTAATAGACTAATGTTTGCGCTCCTTCAGATTACTCGACCAACAACAGAGACAATCCAATCATCGACTCAATGAAACATCGCAACAAACAGAAACGAGGAAAACCTCAGATCGCCTTTCAACAGCTCACAGTCGCCTCCATGAAACGCCACAGAAAACCCATGACAGGTAGGCAGGCAAGCAAATCTTCTTTTGAAAACGCAAACCACTCTCCACCCACTTTGTCCACTCTACATCAACTATAAAGTGACATTTAATTACAGAGTACACAGACTACATTACATAATTAAACATACTCTTAATATATACTTCATTTAATTTCAGGTTGCAAAGTCAAGTACAAAGGCAGGCAAACCTACGGAAACGTCAGACTGAACAATCTGTCAAGGAAAAATCACGCCTAGGAATCATAAACGATGTTTCCTACTTCTCTGAAAATGACTACCCTCAAACCTTAATCGAGCATAGGCTACCATCTCTATATGACGCACACAACATCTGTCCACACTGTCGTGCTCTACGATGGAAACAAGAACGTCCCGGATTCTGCTGTGAAAATGGAAGAGTGCAACTGCAACAAGCAGCAACTTTCCCACCACCTCTAATGCAGCTCTACGGAAACAAAAACTTCCTGCAAAATATTCGCAGTTACAACAACGCACTGGCTTTAGCTTCCATTGGTTGTCATGAGCAAATGCTCCCTAACTGGAACCCAACCTTTAAGATCCAGGGAAAGGTTTTCCATAGGATTGGCTCCTTAACACCTGCAGAAGGAGAAAACCCAAAGTTTGCTCAAATATATTTCACCGACACTGAGCATGAGACCCAGAATAGACTCCGGTACAATCAGCATCTTGACCCCAACATATTGAATACTCTTCAGGCCTGCCTGAAAGATGTTAATCCATATGTTCAGTCTCTCAAGTATGCTACAGATCTTTCCTCAACAACGATTCCTGAAACACAAATTGTCATCGAGGCCAAGAAAAAACCTCAACGTGAACATGCCCGTAAATACAATGCACCTACAGGCAGTGAAGTCGCCGTCATTATGCCTGGGGATCACCTCGAACACCTTGACGTCATTCTACAATACAAAGGAGGAGAAATGCAAACTATACATGAAATGCATCGCAGTTATGATCCTCTACATTACGTTCTATTGTTCCCCTTCGGAGAGGATGGCTATACAGACAACTTACCCCAAACTACCATGACACTGCGCAAAGACAAGTCCACACTAACTGTTCTAGCCCCACAACCAAGTACGTCTTCCGCACCAGATGAGATAGGCCTACCTTCCAACAGACGCATAACTCCATCACAGTTCTATAGGTATAAACTGCAGATTCGAACCGATGATGACAATATGCTGCTTCGATCTCGACGACTGACTCAACAGTATGCCACAGATATGTTCGCCAAGGTTGAATCTCAACGATTGCGTTGGGTTAAAAACAATCAGAAAGAAATCCGTGCCGACAAATATCGCTGCCTCCTCGATGCCATCGATGCTGACGATGAACGCAATGCAGGAAGGAAAGTGATTCTCCCACCAACGGTCTACGGTTCACCAAGATGGTACGCAGAGGCCTTCCAAGACGCCATGGCATTGGTCAGAAAGTTCGGTAAACCAGACCTTTTCATAACCATGACGACTAATCCAAAATGGCCAGAAATTCAGAATTCTCTCTTACCAGGAGAAACTGCCGCAGATCGACCTGATATCACTGCCCGAGTCTTCAACATCAAGCACAAAGAACTCCTTGATGAATTGGTCGATAGACAAACCCTTGGTCAAGTCCTGGCATACACATCGATGAAAGAAGACCAAAAACGTGGTCTCCCCCATGCCCACATCCTCTGCATTATGGCCCCAGATGACAAACCAAGAAATCCGAAAGATATCGACAGATTAGTTTCCGCAGAAATACCAGATCAACAAACGAATCCAAAACTTCATGCCATTATAACCAAACACATGGTTCATGGGCCCTGTGGAAATGTCAATTTCAACAGTCCTTGCATGGAGACCAAAGGCGGTGCAAAAATCTGTACGAAACAATTTCCTAAAGATTTCACAACCGTTACAACTGTGACACCTAATGGGTATCCCAGATACAGACGCAGAGCACCAGAGGCTGGAGGACTCACACACAAAATTAAAATCCGTCGAAACGATTTCATCATTGACAATAGTTGGATCGTCCCCTATAGTCCATATATTTCATTGAAATTCAATGCACACATCAATGTCGAAGTAGTCACCAGTGTAGAATCAGTGAAATATATATATAAGTATACACACATAAAGGTTCAGATCGAGTGATTGTGCGCTTGGCTAATGGACAAGAAAAGGACATTACAAACGACGAGGTTGAAAGGTACGTCAATGCACGATACATCGGTGCTTCCGAAGCATACTGGCGTCTCTACGAATTCCCTATCTCACGAAGATACCCCACGGTCGAGAAGTTACCACTCCACCTCGAAAACGAACAAGTTGTCTTTTTCGAGCCGGACACAGCCAGAGCAACCGCAGAGAAATCGGCACCCACAACTAAACTGACGGCCTACTTCCACCTAAACCAGGAGGATGAAGATGCACGTCGAGTTCTTTATCCAGATATGTATCAATTCTATACATACAACCAACAGACCAAGAAGTGGACCAAACGGAAGCGCAATCTCCGAAAACAACCTACCACCAACCCAGATCAGATGTCAGACACAGTCGGCAGGATTCCTATCATCAGCCTCAATGCCAACCAATCAGAAATCTACTTCCTTCGCATGCTTCTTTATCATCGACCGGGTGCAACAAGTTTCACTGACCTTCGCACAATAGATGGTACTGAATGCCCTGACTTTCAAACTGCCTGCCTTAAACTTGGACTCCTTCAGGATGACAACGAGATCGACAAAGTCATGGAAGAAGCCGCCTCCGTCAAGTTTGGAACCACGTTACGGCAGACATTCACCACGATCCTGCTATGGACACCGCCCTCTGACCCGATGGCATTCTATGAACGACACCTCAAACTCCTATCTGAAGACCTGCTACATCGCGATGGTCTGGATGTGCCGAATCAACAGATCATCAATGAAGTCCTCACTGATCTAGAAGACCATCTTCAACGCCAGGGGAAAAGTCTCCAGAACTTCAGTCTTCCCGTACCAGACCCAACCGTTGCCCCGCAAGAATCTAGAATTCTGAGGGAAGAAAGATCTTTCGACATGAACCTTCTTCACTCCGTGATAGAAACGCACCTACCAAATCTCAATAACGAACAAAAGGGAGCATTTGACTTGGTGATAAATTCTGTTGAAAATACACAAGGATTAATGATCGCACTCGATGCACCTGCAGGTACTGGCAAGACGTACCTCATCTCCACCATCCTTGCCTACGTTCGTTCCAAAGGCTACGTCGCTCTCGCTACCGCCACCAGTGGCATAGCAGCAACTCTCTTGATGAATGGCCGTACTCTTCATTCAAGATGCAAGGTTCCCGTCAGTGAACTCCAGGACAATTCGATGTGTAATGTGACCAAGAGAGACCAGACCGGCCAGCTGATGCTCAAGACCGACCTCCTGATCATAGACGAAGTCACAATGGCCAACAAAAAAGTGTACGAAACAGTCGAGAGAACTTTCCGAGACATACGTGACAACGATAACACATTCGGAGGAGTAACAGTCCTTTTCTCAGGAGACTGGAGGCAAATCCTCCCTGTAGTCCGACATGGCAGCCGAGCCGATATTGTCAATGCATGCTTGAAGAGTAGCAGCCTCTGGCCTCAGGTGAACGTCATCAAACTGTCACAGAACATGCGTGTCGATTCCGAGCAAACATCATTCGCCAGGGAATTGTTAGCTATAGGGGAAGGCACTCACCCAATTCATGAGGACCTCGGAGAATACAAGATTCGACTTCCCAACGAATACTTCATCAAAGAAAACCAATTAGATGCCCTCTGCAATTTTGTCTGGGATGGTTTGGACACAACTCAATGTACACCTGAATGGCTCTCCTCAAGAGCTGTCCTATGCCCAACCAACAAAGAAGCAGAGGATATAAACGCACACACGATGACAAGATTTCCTGGCACTCCAAAGACGTACAAGAGTGCAGATCGAATCCTCGATGACGATCTGAAACATCAGTACCCACAAGAGTTCCTGAACACCCTCACACCCTCCGGCATGGCACCACACAATCTGACATTGAAAAAAAGATGTCCCATCATGCTGCTAAGAAACATGGATCCAGCCAACGGCCATTGCAATGGCACTCGCTACTTCATCAATACTTTGCATGATCATGTCATTGAAGCAACCATTGCAATAGGAGTACATGCTGGGAAAAGATTGTTCATCCCCAGAATACCCATGCGCCCCTCAGACAATATATTCCCCTTCCAAATGGAACGGCGACAGTTCCCCATCAAAATGTGTTTCGGTATGTCTGCCAACAAATCCCAAGGCCAAACCCTCTCAAGAATCGGACTTTACCTAACCCAAGATTTCTTCTCACATGGACAATTATACGTCGCCATCAGCAGAGTCCACAACAAACAGAACATCAAGATCGTCACCCACAATGGACATTTCCCACCGAAGCAAGGCAACTACACAGACAACGTAGTCTACAAGGAAATTTTCACCTAAACAACTTCATTCAGGCCACTTATTCTCCACTATGTAAGACTGCCAACACACTTATGCTCATCAAACACACCCCCCCCCCCCACAACGTCACCCCATCCCCAACTTCCCTTCTTCCGGTCATATATTACACCCACGGGTACTTTTGACTAGTTATAATAAACAAGAGCTCATATCCTGGTACAACAGGTATAACACAATCATCAAGAGCTCATATGGAACAAAATACATAGTAAAACACAATCAAATCATGTTGCCTTGCCAGGGAACGGATCCAGCTTCGCTGTTAACCCAGTGCTTGAGGAGGTTTCTCTGCTTCTTGGCTTCCTTGGTGGCTCTGTTGCCACCCGGCACCACATGGGTGTCAACCAGGTTGCGGTCCTGTCTCCAGGCGCCAGGGATCACCTCATGCTGCAGGTTCTCATGGTCTAAGTGCTGGTTCTGGAGGCCAGGGTAGCGGATGCGCATCAGGTTGGGAGCGTACAGCATGCCTTCACAATCTTCTTCACAGTGGAGGGGTGGTGCTGCATGGTGGTGATCATCACTCTGTTTGCCAGTATCCGAAATGCGTTCTCAACAACCCTCCTGGCACGGGAGAGGCGGTAGTTGTAGATCATTTCGTCCATGGAGAGGCCTCGTAGACTGAAGGGTTTCATCATGGTGTCTCTCAGGGCAAAGGCATCATCCCCTATGAAGTAGTAGGGGACATCCTTGATGTCGATGGGAAGAGGGTCTGGCTCAGGGAATCCCAGGGTGTTGTTGTCTGCACCTTCCTTCAGCTCTGAATTGTTGTACACCTGGGCATCAGATGCAGCACCAGTGCCTCCGATGTCGCACCACACAAACTTGTAGTCCGCGTCCACGAGGGCCATCAGCACCAGAGAGTAGAATCCCTTGTAATTGTAGTAGACTGATCCACTGTTGCTTGGGCACTTGCAGGCTACATGCTTCCCATCAAGAGCACCCATGGTGTGGGGGAAGTTCCACCTCTGCAGGAAGCGGTTGGAGATGGGCCGCCAGCCATCAGGTGTCGAGGGGCAGGTCATCACCTCTGGCATGTACTCGTCCACGATGGCTTGGCAGACCTCTCTGACGACGACGGAGATGGTGTTAAGGGGGAAACCTCCAGCCATACTGCATGTTGTGGTAGGTACTCCCAGAGGCAAGGTGGCGAAGTGTGATGGCGAGCTTCAGGCCAGGCTCTAGAGGTCTTCGGTACCAGGTCGTCTGCTCGTTGATCCTGGGCCCCACTCTGGCAAACAGCTCATCGTACATCTCCGGTGGCATACGCAGGAAGTTCCTGAAGGACCTGGCATCCTCGTTGCGGAGCTCAACCATCAACTGGTCGTAGAGGCCAAACTCTGCTCGTCTAGCTATCCATGGCCACACCCAAACATCCCTCCTTCTTCTTCTTCGTCTTCTCCTTATTCTTCTGGCAAGGTTGACTTGGTTGAGGGTCAGGTGGAGCAGGTCATGGTTGTGTTGCAGAAGAGCTACTTCCATGGTTTACGATGTGCCCTGATGGCGAGCACAAAGAAACATGAGGAGATCCAGATTTTGGTGCCTTTTTAGATAGTTTTCTCGACGTACGAGTGCCAAATGCTAGACGTGCGCTGACATGCGGTGGTGGTGCGCTGGACACGGTAGACACATGGTAGACATGCGCTGGGTGCGGTAGGACTACGGCATACAGACGTCCGATAACGTCCTATGTGCGCTGACATACGTCCACAAACACTATACGTGCGTTCACAATCGGTAGACGCGCGATGGACGCGCGGTAGAGTCGCGATCTGTGCGTTCGGGGTGTACGCTGAAGATGTCGTCCAACTTTTGTGGCCGTACTGTATCGAACTGCTAACGCACTCAACGAAGCCCTACCGCGGCTCTACCGCATTCCCCGCACCTCGGACGCATTTTGCCGCACACAGCGCGTAATTATCGTACGTTCACAATTTTAGTGCATGTTCAAAAATATTTTTTGGCATAGGCGCACATGCCCGTGTATTGCCGTGTACCGCCGGCCTTCTACCGAATCTGGACAAACCTCTGACGCACCTCTACAGTGTATCAACGCATTTCGACGCAGGAAAATAATTTGGTGCGTTAGGCGTGCGTTCAGCTGAAACGGTAGTGTGTGACTGGGCTTTAAGCGAACAACGCTAACGTTGGCCAACGTTGGCAACGTTCGCGTGAGTGGAACGCACCCCATCTTTCCTCGATACCAGGCCTGGACGCGTAATTGTTTTTCCTAAGAGGGTTAGGGGTAATTATCATAAATGGGCGGCTCTAGACCCCTCGCGTCATGATTATTCCATAGTTTTAACAATGACGCCAATACACTGTTATTGCTCATTCAACTAGCCCAGAGGTACATTAAAGCACTTTGAAAAACGGCTTCTGTCGACCTCTCACGGTAGCTTAGTGGATAATGGGTTAGGTTATAGATCGTTCGACTGGGGTTCGAATTCGCTCGAATTTCTCATTGATTATTTTGGTCTCCAAGTTTATTGTTGGAGTGAGTTTAATTTAAGGGAAAATAAGGATCTGAGAACCTACATGTAAGTGTCTTCCACTCAGTGTGGTGTAGATACGCCCATTTATGATAATTACCCCTAACCCTCCTAGGAAAAAACAATACGCGGTCCGGACGTCCAACGTGGTCTGTCTGGTCTCCACGCGCTTCGTTCACATTGAGTAAACATGCGGGAGGCCAATCACAGACCGATCATTACAACAAGTTTGTGCACGCCGCGCCGCGAGTCTTTAACTGGGCGTTTATTCGACTGTACTAATTCACTTCTTGATTATAATCCCAATGCAGGGAAAGTAACTTACGACACTCGCACTTGCTGGGCTGTGTGGTGCTGGCCTGCCAGGGTATTTGCATGTTATGGACTATACGCAAATTAAGACGCCTACCCGTAAAAAGTGGGGGGGGGGGGGGGGGGGGGGGGGATGATTACATTGGTCATCCCCACCAGATCAAAAAGTGGGGGGGGGGGATATATCCCCCCATCCCCCCGGGATCTCCGCCCATGGATCTGACACCAAACGGCCCGGCAGTTAACGTGATATTCTTCGAGGAATTTCTATGAGTTCGGCCAGATTTCTTCGAAGTAGTCAATAGTCAGACGCATCAGTTCTTCAGATATGATCAATCGCGCGTTCTAGTTTGTGATCAGTCAGAGAGTAGGGCTGCTTTTTTTCCGGAATCCATGGGACAGTAAGAAGCTTAAATAACAAATTCAGATCTTTCTTTTTAAACTTGTAACTTTTAAACATAACTTTATCTTTTTTTTAGCACTTTGACCATGACCTAATAGCTGCAAATTATGGAGCAAAATTATGTAATTTTGTCATGTTTAATGTGTTATTTTAAATTTGTATATTTGTAATGTGCAATTAAACATCTAAAACTGTACTTGAAAGTTCCGTGCTGAATGGGAGGAGATGTATCCAAGCTGGGAACTTCGGTCCAAACAATAAGGTCTCGTAGATTACGCCTCGTAGCCAATACAGGGCTGTCAGGGATGGCACGGACAAGGCGATCTGAAGTGTAGTGAATGTGATGGCTGTCGTTAGTGATTTTGCGAAGGGAAGGGAGACTGGGGTAAAAGGTAGTCACCAGGGCGATATTAGGTTTGGCATCAGCCTGGGGGGCCTTTACCTTTAGAGCCAAATTTCTGGGTACAGCTTTGGCTCTGGCAATATGGCACGTTGAACTTGGTGGAAGCTGTGACCCCTGGCAACAAAGTTATTCCTCAGTATCTGTGAATGGCGGAAGAAATCATAGTCGTTAGAACAAATTCTTTTTGAGTCTGAGGGCCTGACTAAATGCTATACTGGTGTGTGTCTATGAGTTTAGAATACAGATCAGTGGTTATTATCCTCCTTGCGGATGGTGACATCCAGGAAGTGGGCCTGATGATGTGAGTACTCTGATGTAAACTTGATGGTCCTGTGGAAGGAATTCATGTGATTAGTGAAAGTCATTATTAATATGAACATAAAGCACAGCTTTTGGGAAATCCTATTTTACTTTTCAGCTGATGAACTGATGTTTTCATTTAAATTAATTGAATACAAAGACAATTTGTTCTCTGTTCCTACTCTGCCTCCTGCCTGCAGATAAAGTAGTTGTTATTGTGAACTCGCAGCATCCATACATTCAAGATCACTACCGTTGATTACTGACAGAAGCCTTGGAGAAATTTGCTGTGGAGGTAAAAGGAGTTTGTCTGGAATTCAGCAAGATAGTGTTATTATTTTTATTATGAATTATTTGTGGTAATGAAACCAAGGATTCCTCAAAAGCACCCTATGTAGCTTGCAAGCCTGAAGAAACCTGCAGAGAGAAGACAATAAGAAGAAGTTAGGTTTAGAGGTGGGAGGAAAACCCCAGAAGAATATTTTAATGAAACTCACAGAATCGGGCAGAGACTAAAAACCCAGTCTACATGTCTATGTGGTGAGTACTGAGTCTGTAATAACTGCCCGACTGTGTTGGGTACTGGTGGGGAACTTGCTTCCCGTGTTGCCTGCTAGCATGTTCTGTCTATGTGGTGAATACTGAGTCTGTAATAACTGCCCGACTTTCGGGTACAGGTGGGGAGCTTGCTTCCCGTGTTGCTTCCCGTGTTGCCTGCTAGCGTGTCCTGTCTTTGTGGTGAATACTGAGTCTGTAATAACTGCCCGACTGTTGGGTACTGGTGGGGAGCTTGCTTCCTGTGTTACCTGCTAGCGTGTCCTGTCTATGTGGTTAGTACTGAGTCTGTAATAACTGCCCGACTGTTGGGTACTGGTGGGGAGCTTGCTTCCCGCGTTGCCTGTTAGCATGTCCTGTCTTTGTGGTGAATACTGAGTCTGTAATAACTGCCTGACTCTTGGGTACTGATTGGGACTTGCTTCCCGTGTTGCCTGTTAGCGTGTCCTGTCTATGTGGTGAGTACTGAGTCTGTAAAAACTGCCCGACTGTTGGGTACTAGTGGGGAGCTTGCTTCCCGTGTTGCCTGTTAGCATGTCCTGTCTTTGTGGTGAATACTGAGTCTGTAATAACTGCCCGACTGTTGGGTACTGATGGGGAGCTTGCTTCCCGTGTTGCCTGCTAGCGTGTCCTGTCTATGTGGTGAGTACTGGGTCTGTAATAACTGCCCGACTGTTGGGTACTGTTGGGTACTGGTGGGAGCTTGCTTCCTGTGTTGCCTGCTAGCGTGTCCTGTCTATGTGGTGAGTACTGAGTCTGTAATAACTGCCCGACTGTTGGGTACTGATGGGGAGCTTGCTTCCCGTGTTGCCTACTAGCGTGTCCTGTCTATGTGGTGAGTACTGAGTCTGTAATAACTGCCCGACTGTTGGGTACTGGTGGGAGCTTGCTTCCCGTGTTGCCTGCTAGCGTGTCCTGTCTATGTGGTGAGTACTGAGTCTGTAATAACTGCCAGACTGTTGGGTACTGGTGGGGAGCTTGCTTCCCGTGTTGCTTTCTAGCGTGTCCTGTGTATGTGGTGAGTACTGAGTCTGTAACAACTGCCCGACTGTTGGGTACTGGTGGGAGCTTGCTTCCTGTGTTGCCTGCTAGCGTGTCATGTCTATGTGGTGAGTACTGAGTCTGTAATAACCGCCAGACTGTTAGGAACTGGTGGGGAGCTTGCTTCCCGTGTTGCTTTCTAGCGTGTCCTGTCTATGTGGTGAGTACTGAGTCTGTAATAACCGCCCGACTGTTGGGTACTGGTGGGGAGCTTGCTTCCCGTGTTGCCTGCTAGCGTGTCCTGTCTATGTGGTGAATACTGAGTCTGTAATAACTGCCAGACTGTTGGGTACTGGTGGGGAGCTTGCTTCCCGTGTTACCTGCTAGCGTGTCCTGTCTTTGTGGTGAGTACTGAGTCTGTAATAACTGCCCGACTGTTGGGTACTGGTGGGGAGCTTAATTACCCCTGTCTAACCTGAAACAAATCCCAGATATTAAATGATCTGCTGTTTCAAAGACTCAAGATTAATTACCCCTGTCTAACCTGAAACAAATCCCAGATATTAAATGATCTGCTGTTTCAAAGAGTCAAGATTAATTACCCCTGTCTAACCTGAAACAAATCCCAGATATCCAATGATCCGCTGTTTCAAAGACTCAAGATTAATTACCCCCGTCTAACCTGAAACAAATCCCAGATATTAAATGATCTGTTGTTTAAAAGACTCAAGATTAATTACCCCTGTCTAACCTGAAACAAATCCCAGATATCCAATGATCCGCTGTTTCAAAGACTCAAGATTAATTACCCCCGTCTAACCTGAAACAAATCCCAGATATCCAATGATCCGCTGTTTCAAAGACTCAAGATTAATTACCCCCGTCTAACCTGAAACAAATCCCAGATATCCAATGATCCGCTGTTTAAAAGACTCGAGATTAACTACCTCCGTCTAACCTGAAACAGTTCTTGAATATGTCTATCAAACTTTTTAAGAGAATCTGAGAAGTTATTTCTGATCCACTCCTGACACTGTGAGGCGAAGATGTGAAAACTTTTCGTGGAACGAAAAACGTGAAAAGTAAACAATAGGTACCATTGTGATGAGAGGACTATTGTGTTTTTTACCTTTTTATCCCAACAAAAAATCTTCGGGCCTCACAGTGTGAACAACAAATCCCAGATAATCTATGATTCAATGTTTGACAAATCTCCGACTACAGCTATATACAACTTTGGAACTAAATCCCAGTCTAGATCTCTGTCTCAATTGGACCAGATCCCAGCTAACCTTTGTCTCTCTCTATGTTTACTTGTGATTTGGTTATTACAGCTGCTGTTACGCAGCCCCCACAGCCAGGGGCACCACCCTCCTATGCACCAGAACACCCACCTTCCTATGCTTACACACCAGAAACCCCACCCTCCTATGCACCAGAACCCCCACCCTCCTATGCACCAGAACCCACACCCTCCTATGCTTACACATCAGAACCCCCACCCCGGAAAGGACCTTATGAAGTGCCAGCACAGATCACGTACGGCAACTCAACACCGCCGCGAGTGGTGTAGCAGCAGCAGCAGCCGGGACCCCACCCTCCTATGCACCAAAACCCCCACCCCCCTAATGTACCAGAACCCCCACCCCCTAATGCACCAGAACCCCCCCCCCCTAATGTACCAGAACCCCCACCCCCTAATGTACCAGAACCTCCACCCTCCTATGCACCAGAACCCCCCTAATGTACCAGAACCCCCACTCTCATATGTACTAAAACCCCCAGTCCCAAGAAGGACCTCATGAAGTGCCAGCACAGATCACGTACGCCAACCCAACACTGTCGCGAGCGTGGTAAGCAGCAGCTAGTGGCAGATACATGTAGAGTCCTAGTTTTCAAAAGTCAATCACTCGTCTTTTGATCTCATCAGGTCACAAGCTTTTCAAGTCAAGTGTGACAAAGGCGCTGCTAATTAGCCATGGTTAGTCCAACGTTGCTTGTGACTTGACCCTTGACCCGTCATTTCGTTGTGATTTCACTTGACAACACTTCACAGAGCTTGCCAAGTATTCTTCTCTGTTGAAACTCATAAGTCACGTTAATTTGTCCAACAATTCTGTATATTAGATAAGCCTCTGTACTGATGACGTTGCACTTTGTTTACATCGTTTTCACTAGATGGAAAAATTGTTGCAACCTGACGCTGTTTTTTCTTCATATATGTGACCCAGCACGAGTAAATGAGACACTTTGCGGCAAAAATAAAAATTGAGATTTTGATTTCATCATTTAAAGCTAAACAAGCTGGGTCACATATCGTCACCGACACCACGAAGTAACACTCGACCATACTTCCATGCAGTAAAAAACAAAATTTTTTTTTAATGCATTAAATATATTAGTAAGACAAAAACTATTATATTTTAAATTCTACAATTTAAAAAGTTAATTATTATGGTAATTAGGTTAATGAGTGTAAGTGAAATAAGGCGGTTTGGTGGATTGTTCGTTTTCTGAGCACTTTGCATGTCTGTGTAGTTCCACAAAGTAACTCTCTACTCTCGTCCCCAGGGGTACACGCACATGTACACAAACACGGATATTTTACAGTGTACATGAATTGTACGCGCGCTTCACGGTCATTATTGAAAACGACGTTGCATTCAAAGATTTCGTTTTCACGAAGTAGCACTGATGCTTGTGTGCGCGCATCTTCAAATCAAAACTATTCGCTGTGTGTACACGAGTGCTACTTCGTGGTGTTGGTGACGATATGTTCTCACTGATGGTCAATCAGTGCAAAAATGTGGAAAAATCTGGGACTGAGTGAAGTTTTGGAATTTTGTTAGGAAATACAGCACATTTACTTGCATAGGAAGTGATGAAGCCTTTTTTAAAGTTTAGGTTCAACCAAGTTGGATCTTGTATCTGGTGACTTTGGTAAGTTTGTGTAACTTTTTCTCATTTATATATATATGTATGTATATATTGTATATATACGACCTGGCACCGTGAAATATAAAGTACAGTTAAAGGGAGCGTATACGTTTGATAATTACTCCAAAAATTAATGGCAATAAAAACTTACTTTGTAAGAATTGCAGCAGCTTTGGATAGTATAATGCATTTTTAGAAACTTTTCACTTCAAAAATTTGAATCTGAGAAGCGTTACTGCAGTGACATTTCTCAGATTGTGTATTCCAATGCAGATTATTTTTTATTATTCAATATCTCAATATCTCTTTCACCTTTTGAAATGAAATTTTTACAGGTTAGTTTTATGGTATATATCTATATAGAATTGAACAGTGGGTTTCAATTACCAAACGTATACGATCGCTTTAAGTTTAATATTTCAAAAAATAGTAAACTGGATGATCAGTAATCACAAAACTGTAATACGATGATTATGTTGATGATAATTAACTTGCTGCACAGTACATGTACTTACTTGTTAATCATTATTTAAAAAGTAAATGTATACAGGGTGAGTCAACAAGTTTCCTCAACTTAACAAAAATATAGAAAAATATTTGTTTACTATCTTGCTTAAAAAAGAGCATAGATGCTCACTGTTGGTTACTGTGAAAATTTGAAAACTGTAAGAGGTTGCCCTTTTAATTTGTATTTCAGGTTATTTTAATTCGTGTACATTAATACAAATGTTTGTTTCTTAAGTAACTAATGAATCACGTAATTGGCATGGCTGTTTATACTTATGTTAACAAATTTATCTTAATTATTAATTTGACATAAAGTTATGTATTTTGCGTATAATAAAGGATGAAATGAAGCTGTATTTTTCAAAAATTCTCAAAATTTCCTAACATTTTATTTTGGAAAAAACAAAAAATACTATATGGGTTTAGCCTTGCATGTTTCTTAAAATTGGCTAATAAATCTAATGAATACTTGTGGACAAGGAAAAATCAAACCTTCCAAAGCGCATCTATCTTTTTAATTTTTTCATTTTATTTTCTTTCACAATGCACAGACGTTTCAGTTCTACAAGTGAAAACTGTTTACACACTAACAGATCATCTGAATGCAAACAAAGTTTAGTTTACAAAGCAAATTTAGTACAGATGCAGGAATCTGAAGAAATCAAATGGTTGGGCCAATCAAATGCAGCGATGCATGCCAAACTGATCCATTGTGATTTACTCATAAGGAATGTGATTGGGCAACTATTTCTTTTTAACGCCCTGCATTCAAAATTGGTAGACTGACTACTACATCACAGAACGAACTGCCGATACAAAATTCAGAAAATATAGACATTTATCTTGACGGTAATTTAATAATGTACAATGCAAATAAATATTTAGAAACAAAAAGGCAAGCAAAAAAAAGGGAAAAAAGTTTGGTTAGATGCTTACCAGACTCACAAATATGAACTTCCAAAACACATTGTCATCAAAAATAAAAACAAACACTAGTGAAATATTGTTAATAACGATTGAAAAATTGGCAAATTAATATAGAATCTTTACATGAGTTTTCTATAATGCCTAGCCTATTCAAATTGTTCACTGATAAGAACGCAACTATTAACAATAGATTAAACCAATACACCCACCTTTAAAAGGTTGAATCTAAATTAGAAAACAAATGTTGACATGATTTTTAATTGACCACTTTTAAACTTCGGACTACTTCTACCAAGTTCTGAACACATGTACCTTTCTGTTTATCAGTGTTTTAAAAATATTTGTGCACTTAAATTGTACAAATGGGTAAATAAATGTCGAACTTAAAAGGGTGCAGATATTAATTTTATTCATTACTTTCTTATTTGCTAAATTATAGGTAACCTTACATTTTCTATAAACATATAGCATTTACTTTAATCGTTGCAAAAATATTCAAGTATTTATTTATGTTAAATGTAACAGTAGAATTAATATGTTTTAATTTAAAAACGTTATTTTCTGTTTTAATTTTTTTTTTTCAGTCTTGGGGGAAAACATTAAAGAGTTCAGAGTTTAAAATTCGTTTGAATTGATTCTTGTTTCCAGCACAGAAAACCACAAATGAGTCACTTTCCTCTGAACAATGGGAGTTACAATTATGGCCCCCCCGCCCCCTTCCAATAAAATTACTTTGCCTCAGAAATAACTGATTTAAAACAAAAACCCAAGACTCCCCAAAACGACCAAAATCCATTTTCTTTACTCTTAAGAAACAGCAACACTTATCCATGCAAATTGCAAATTGCAAACTTTTCTCACCAAATAGAAATTGTTAAATTGTAACTGCCCATCAAAAACAACACTATTTAGCACCATTTCATTTTTCTGTAATTTCTCTCCCAAATGTATTTATCATACTTAATTCTATGATATTACACACACATATAATTAACATTGATGATTCCTACAATGATTTCCAGCTATTAAGAATGCGCATAGCACTTGTTTAACAGTTACATTTTTGATTTGTCTTAATTAGGCTTGTAAATAATTAGTTTATTTTTACCAACACCAATTAACCTTTGAGTATGTTGCACAACTTCTAGAAATCTTGTTTTAATACACATACTTGTTTTGAAGCCTGTTTTATGCAAGCTTTTAATCCATGAAGGATACAAATCAAGCAAATAATACAACCCCTCCCTTTTAAAGCTATTACTAAAAAAGTGTACATCTTAACTGCAATATTAACTTACTGAAATACCACAAAACATTTCACATTAATAGTACACATAACATTTTAATTTTGAAACTGAGTTTTTTTCTCTATTATAGTTTGGTGCATTTTTATATCAAGGCACCAGTATTGTTAAATTTGTCTTATTACGCTAGCATTTCTTCCCACCCTTCATTTTATTTTGTATTAATTATTTTTTTTTGTCTCAATTTGATCTTGTTTTTTATATCATCAATTTTAATATTTTTTTCTATACAATTATATTACTTATTTTATGATACTTTCGTGATTTCTCTACTCTGGTGTACGATATGGAACTCTACACAACAGTCACAGTAGTCCAGTAAGAAAAATGACTTAATAAATGCCCACCCCTGACATTTTTTATAAAAACCCAATTTAACTTAAAAACCTATATATGGTTGCCATGAACACGCACAACAACAAAATTCTCCTTCGGAAAAATATGTTTTTTGTTTCCGTCAAAACTGCCTATTTCTGCACGCAATTGCGCTATTACCAAAATACTGATACCCACGTTGGAACAATGCTTAGTCAATACATGCTCATTATAAATTGGTCAGATTCCAATATGGGCAACAAAGCATTGTTGATTTCTACAAGCACATGCAAACTATGTAGCATATGCTTTGTGCATTATATTATTCTCTAAAGGTAGGATACACCCTTTGCAGATATCGAAAATATTTACTACTGAATTATTAAGAAATATCTTAAATATTTCAAAGTAAATCAGGATTCTAGGCACCCAGCTAAATTATTGCGCTAGACATCATGTGATTGTTCTGAGAAAAAAAATTATTTAAAAAAATTCGCGAAAAAACAATAACAACATAAGAATAACCGCCGACGCCGATTAAGAACGAATGCCGTTTTTCTTGCTTTTCTCAGCATCCATGATCGTAAAACAGGTATTTACTATAAAATACAACCCCAAAATCAACCCATTCATGATAATTCAAGCAATTACCAATGGTCTATCCTACCTTTAATAATTGGATTTAGGGTTTTATTTAATTTGGGGAAGATTTGTCGAGACTTTGCATTTCTTTATGGAATTGCAATTCTTTAAAATTTTCAAATGGAGGGACTTGATGTAACATTTTTTTCTCTTAACCAGTTCGCCCCGCGATTATTTTAACATTACCGAGCCGAGGCGCGGGATTATTTTTAACGAAACTCGATCCGAGGCGGGTTCAGGCCATGCTCGTGACGTGTTTATGCGTCATCCGTTTTGAATCTGGGGAAAACTGTGCGTGTATATCCGTCCTCCGGCGCGAACTGGTTAATGAGCTTTAACAATCAAACGCGTCTTTCTAGCAACATTCCAAGGGAGTGCGGGAGGGGGAACTGGGCGCACAATGGGACCAACTCCCACCTACCAACTCCCACCTCCCTCCCCCACCCCCATTATGTATACACTATGCCATACACAAAAGGGTTCACTTGCATTCATTGCGCTTGCATTCATTGCGCGTGCAGGGCCGCTATCGATCGGGCTTCACGTACTGATGGTGCAGACACTACGTCACAATATTTCGGATGTACCGATAAACCAGAACAAAATGGCGGCTCGCATGACGGTAAGCGCAGTGCGAGAAAATCTCTGTTTTATATGATTACCGAAACCGATAAAAATGAAATAAAAATCAAGTCACAATGGCAATTGACACTCTTTAACATTATGCAATTATAAACTATGGGTGGAGTTTCCCTTTAAAATGCTTGTTTCATGATTTTTGTTTTTGGTCTTTTTTCTTAATTACAAAAAAATGTGGGATCCCGCCTTTGCCATTTTACATATTTAATGTGAAAAAATGTGTCGAAAATATGTGCATTACAATATAAACTGTGCATCTTTTTAGTTAATTAATTAACATATTTTTCTAAAGTTGATTTTGGTTGAATTTTGTTGGGAAGTAGCTAGAGTCCCAATAAACACATTTCCACTAAGATTTCCTCACCAATTCTTACTGGACTAAATTGCAAAAACTTATCCACTTTATTCAAGCAAGCACAGACATTACAATCAACTTAACATTTCTTACAACTACAACATATATTATTGAAATTTTGGGATATCAAGTATTATTTTTTTATGTATATATACATATATATTTTTTAATATAGTTACTAATTCGTAAATGTCAACATAGAGATCAAAATATATCAAATCACATCAAAAATTGCTCTTCAAAAAATTGTGACAATTTTTGTTTTAATTGGCCAGTCCAAGCATGCCCACTCGTTTGCCACTTTGTAAACTACAATGTCACAGATTGAGCACAGGGGTCAATTTATGGACACAAAAGGTCCCATAGATGACCACACCCGTGACCACACCCGTGACCACACCCGTGACCACACCCGTGACCACACCCGTGACCACACCCGTGACCACACCCGTGACCACACCCGTGACCACACCCGTGACCACACCCGTGACCACACCCGTGACCACACCCGTGACCACACCCGTGACCACACCCGTGACCACACCCGTGACCACACCCGTGACCACACCCCCTCCCCCCTCACATCTTGAGTGGGGTATGTACCAGATAACCAAGTAAATATCACATCACGTAATCTACAAGAAAAAAACGGAAAATAATACAAATCTGATTGCAAAGCAAGTTTTGTTTTCACTGATCTTTCTGGAGGAATGCCTGGTTTTTTTTTTAAAGTAATAACTGCTGTCCGGCATCAAGACGGTCTTCGTAGAGGTTTCATATGAAGAGGCTTTTTACAGGTTTCCCAACCCCTCACCTCCAGAACACAGTAACATTTCCAATAACAAATTAAAGTACCTCAAGTTCCACCAAGTGCAGCTAATAAAAAAATATATGTACAAAGACCACTAACATCCCTGGCAATGCCAAGGAATTAAAGGTTGCTGAAAAATTTCTTAACATCCGACAAGATCAAACAACAGTCGACGTCCATTACCAGAAAATGGCTTGCAGGATAAGCTCGTTAATAATAGTATGGCCTCTTCTGAATTGGACTCTGCCCACCATTAGCAGATGGTACATTATAACCATTTATACGCATGCGGTGCTATGTACACTATTATTCTGTCTTAGTCCAGGCTGACATCAATGCATGCAATCCCTCAGTACTCTCTCCTTGTAAATGTTGAGGTGCACGTTGCCGTCTTTGAGGCTGGAAACCACTGTCACATTTTTTGTCCTTTAATTTTGAGAGGGCGTCAAGCTCCAGGTACGTCATCAATCCTGGTTTTCTTTCTAAACATTCCTGAATCGTTAAAAATCCTTCACAGTGATGGATAACAACTGCACATTTTGTTGGCAATTCGAACTGTTAGGGATCAATGACCCCAAAGTGAGGTGGCTGGTTCTACCTCCTTCAATCCTACCAAATCCTTCAAAAACCTCCAGTTGGATTTTGTAACATCTGCAAGGTTATGCCTCCTGGTATGAACAAGTTGCCACCTAACATCGGTTGTCAGAACCCCCACAAATCACTACACCCATCAAACTCCACCGTTTGTCATAATCAGTTCCACTGATTTCCTTTTACAAATGTGAACGTATCATGTTATTTATTCTTCTGAGGTTGATCACAGTTACAGTTACCACTGACGGCTAGCATTCTCTGGAAATAAAATCTCAAGAAATACCAAATCAAGAAAATGTGTTTCAAACACATTCAGGTGCATACATATATTACAGTTTCAAACCACTGCTTTCAATACACCTTCGCAGTGTTACTCGTGGTAAACATTACATTGTCTTCTAGACAGTTAGCGACAGTAAAAGAAAATACCATAAACAGACTATTCTTTCTGCCACTCTGCCATAAAAGATACAAAGTAAACACTTAAAGGTATGATACACCATTTGCAGATATCAAAAAAATGCACTACTGAATTATTAAGAAATATCTTACTTATTTCAAAGTAAATAATGATTGTAGGCATCCAGCAAAATTATAGTGCTAGAGATATCCTGTATAACATTACATTTTATTTTTTAAAAAATCGCAATCACCGGACAGTGATCACGAAAAAAACAAGAACAAAAGAACAACTGCCCGACGCCGGTCGAAAACGAACGCCGTTTTTCTTGCTTTTCTCAGCACCCATGAGTGTAAAACTTCGGACAGGTCAGTTAAAACCGTATTTACTATAAAATACAACCCCCAAATCCATCAATTCATAATAATTCAAGCAATTACCAATGGTGTATCCTACCTTTAACAACACCGTCGGCTTTCTAATTACATGTATAATTATTTTTTATTAATATATATTCCTAAAAAGGTCATCACAAAAAAGCAGCGCTGATGTTATTTCTGTGCAAGCATTTCAAAAGCAGCACACACTAGACAAATATACGGGATAAGCATGACCTTTGCTCTAACCAGTTTGTGCAGTGGCCATTCCCATCCAAATTCCTGCTGAACCTAGCAGAACTTCTCTGCTAATGATCAAACAGGTGCAACACAAAAAAGTGGACTTTGTTTTTCATGCATTAAATTTTAGCATCTGTCCAGCAGAATACTAACAGCTGCTTTAAAAAAAAAATCATTCAAAGTGACCTTTGACCTCAGTTGCCCAAGACACTTTTACTTTTAATTGCCCAAACATTCGTACTGTTATATCATTCTAGAAGCTCCAATTTTTTTTTTTTAAATCAGCATTTACAAGACAAAGGTGATCGTAAAAAAAAGTGTCTATTCTTCAACCATTTTAAAGCATGGTGCAAAAAGCAGCAAAAATAGAAAATAACTTCATTTCATATGGCTGTAGTATGATGGTTATTTTTTTCACAATTTAAAAAAACCCAAAACCTGTATGCCAGTTGTAGAATCGTTTATAACATGAACTTGTGGGGCGCATGATGCAATGACACTTGCTAATGTAGTTCCGAATGGAATGTAATATTAGAGCAGTGCATATCACTGTCTAGTCAATGTTTTAGATGAATTACAACAGACAGTTGGTGCGATTCATACGTATCTGATGAGTCTTGAGATATGGCCTCAGGTAACTGTCTCAAGCATTCTTGTGTCTCAAGTACGGGTGTCTCAAGCATCCGTGTATCTCGTATCAATTGTCTTGAGGTGTGGCAGGTGGCTCTGCAGAAAGAAAAGGCAAACCACATTAACTGACTTCCTGTGGGTGGGGGGGGGGGGGGGGGGGGGGGGGGCTTGACTTTGACATAAGTCATATTCAACAGAGTATGTTCGGGAACTCTACGATCGGCGAGCACTTTTAGGATCCCACAAGTCATACAACCCACACATCTGTATTCAACAGAATATGTTCCTACTCTACGATCGGCGAGCACTTTGAGGATCCTATAAGTCATAAAACCCTACATCTGTATTAAACAGAATATGTCCCTACTCTACGATCGGCGAGCACTTTTAGGATCCTATAAAACCCACACATCTGTATTCAACAGAATATGTCCCTACTCTACGATCGGCGAGCACTTTTAGGATCCTATAAGTCATAAAACCCACACATCTGTATTCAACAGAATATGTCCCTACTCTACGATTGGCGAGCACTTTGAGGATCCTATAAGTCATAAAACCCTACATCTGTATTCAACAGAATATGTCCCTACTCTACGATCGGCGAGCACTTTTAGGATCCTATAAGTCATAAAACCCACACATCTGTATTCAACAGAATATGTTCCTACTCTACAATTGGCAAGCACTTTGAGGATCCTATAAGTCATAAAACCCACACATCTGTATTCAACAGAATATGTTCCTACTCTACAATTGGCAAGCACTTTGAGGATCCTATAAGTCATACAACCCACACATCTGTAGTCAACAGAATATGTTCCTACTCTACGATCGGCGAGCACTTTTAGGATCCTATAAGTCATAAAACCCACACATCTGTATTCAACAGAATATGTCCCTACTCTACAATTGGCGAGCACTTTGAGGATCCTATAAGTCATAAAACCAACACATCTGTATTTAACAGAATATGTTCCTACTCTACGATCGGCGAGCACTTTGAGGATCCCATAAGTCATAAAACCCACACATCTGTAGTCAACAGAATATGTCCCTACTCTACGATCGGCAAGCACTTTGAGGATCCTATAAGTCATAAAACCCACACATCTGTAGTTTACTCTACGATCACTCTTGATTTATTTCCTTTCCTTTCCTGTTAATATTTCTCACAATGCCACTAATTTCCTGTGACATGATAACATAATTGAAAGTGTATGAGTACCGCTGCGTTTACACTGGATCCTGCAAGGTAGATCGAGGGGGTCTGATCCGGAAAGAAGGATCTAAGGAAGATTGACGGCAATTTTTAAGGCCAGGTGGATCGTGGTCTGATCCGGATCCGATTCACCTTTATTGATCGCACTTTCAGGAATGAATGCAGTGTAAATGCAATTGGTGGGTCAGTACCTTGCAATTTGACACAACCACATCCAACCAGCGTGGAAGAGCATTTATAGCGTGAATGGTGCTGCAGGTCCCCAACGCGGCTCCGTGCACTGTATTTTTGTTTGAATGGTACTTGGCCTAAATTTGTCTGAGTCTTGTTCGCATGCAGAAAGTCAGGAGGAGTCTGTTATTTATGGGCACCTATTTCAGTCCAAGTCTAGTTACAAGTAAATCACAAGTCCATTCAGGAGATTAACAATAATGAAGATCTGCCTTTGTCTGAGTTCATTTGGATAACACGTCACTTGACGTAGGACTAGATGACTTATGATTGGACTTGAATGCGACAGTGCAGCCCTGTGAGTTGATGAATGCTACCTACCAAGAGCAGTTTACAGGTGCGGGCAGTCAATGGGGTGCTGTTAAGATTCAAGTGGTTGAGTTTCTTGAGATCAATCAGGCAGCGTAACCCTTCATCAGTCACTTGGGTCTCACATAGGTTCAGACTCTCCAGGCAATGCATGTGCTCTGTAATCAGCTCCAGACCGCTGTCTCCAAACTGTCCAGACAAAAAAAAAAAAACAGGGCTGAGATTTCATGGATCAGTTTCTGCACAACAAATCTCGGGATGACTTAAAGGAAGTTGCATTCCAGGTAAATATTCTGAGGAAAACTAACAGACTCCTGATGCAGGTTGACATTGGGGAAAATTGAAAAATAAATGAAAGGATTGGCAGAGAGTTTAAGGGTCACCGAAGGTCGTCGAGGGTCGCTGAGGGTCGCTGAGGGTCGCTAAGGGGCACGGCGGATTGTCAAGGGTTGTCAAGGGTTGCCAAGGGTTGCCGAGGGTTGCCGAGGGTTGCCGAGGGTTGCCGAGGGGTTGTCGAGGGTTGCCGAGGGTTGCCAAGGGTCGCGGAGGGTCGCGGAGGGTCGCCGAGGGTCGCCGAGGGTCGCCGAGGGTCGCCGAGGGTCGCGGAGGGTGATTTACATAATTATGAAGGTGTCCACAAGGTTTTTATTACATTTTTTTTACTTGTGGGACGTACAAAAAAGTACCAAAAAGTACAGAATTCAAAAAAAAAGTACGAAAGGCTGTTCCTTTCTCTATGGTAGGAGCAAGTTAAAAATAACTGAGGAAAATTAGGGAAAAGTAGGAATACTTAAAAGTCTTATTTCCTAAAATGCATATGTTTTCCCTCCCACCTACCTGGGTAGACCAGAGATTTAACGTCTTGAGATTGGGCAGCTTGATGAGTGTCTCTGCACAGCCACTGGTGACATGAGTGAAGGCGAGATTCAAACATTCCAGGTTACCCAAGGGTCCTGAGCTGAAGAGTTGAGCCACGTCTACATCGGTGGACTTAGAGGGTAGGGACAAGGCATGTGGACCTCCTTTCTCTTGCTGAGTACAAGAAGAAATGATACAACAATATAAACGTCTTAGAATTATACAGACATTTATCCTAGGACTTTGTTTTACTTTAGTGTAGAAGGGCATGCGCAAGATAATTTTCTTTCATTACCTAATTGTCCTTACTTAACCAGTTCGCGCCGGGATTATTTTAACATCACCGAGCCGAGGCGCGGGATTATTTTTAACCAAATTCGATCGGAGGCGGGTTCAGGCCCATGGTACCGGGAAGCACACCAACGCATTTCCAGCCTTGCTCCCGCCTTGCTCGTTGCTGACAGACATTTCCGGCCTTGCTCGTGACGCATTTATGTGTCATCCGTTTTGAAACTGGGGAAAACTTTGCATGTATAAACGTCCTTCGGTGCGAACTGGTTGATGTACAAGGCATACGCAAGAGAACTTCCTTAATTTCCTAATTGTCCTAACTTAGTGTACAAGGCATGCGCAAGAGGATTTCCTAAATGTCCTCACTTAGTTTTCCAGGCATGCACAAGAGTATTTCCTTAACTTCCTAATTGTCCTTATTTAGTGTACAAGGCATGCGCAAGAGAATTTCCTTTCTTTTCCTAATTGTCCTTACATGTACATGTATTTTGAAAGGAAATCTGCCCTTACTGAACAGAAATACTTCATTTCTAAGTCGGTAATAAAATGCAATTCGTGCAAACTGGGTAGCATTCTGCATAGTTGAATCAAGAAAATAATTGTATAACATCACATATTGACAACAACACCACTATATCTGTGCTATATCATGCGCTGTACACAACACCCCAAACAGTCCGTCCTGTTTCCTTCATTACGAGCCGTAAACCCAACTACGAAACAGACACAAAAACAGACTCAAGACAATGGTGGTTTGACTCGAGATCGAGCACGGGCAGACATGAATCCTAGTGCCTTAACCCTAATAACCCTCCAGGGTATTTTGGCTAGAAACCCTGCCAGATGCAACAGATTGCATACTTTGTCACATTGACTTGTGTGCAGAGTGCAGCAAGGTCAAGCAGTCACCACAGATGCACTGTGCTGGATCTGGCAGGGTTAGGGTTAATCCAAGCGTCGAGCCTACCTACCAGCTGTTTAAGAGCCGTTTGTTTCTCACACAGATTCATATAGGTCTCTAGGCCTTCCTCTGTGCTCTTCAGTGTCTGGGTCACCTGCATACAGGCCTCCTCGTCCGGTAAGACGTCCAACTCCAGCATCAGGCACAGCATCTTGAGAAGAAACAAAAGGTCAAAGGTTAAGCAAAGCTCATGAGTTATGATGCAAAAAATAGACCAGGCTGAAAAGTGACTTCATGTACAATCATCGCAACAACTAATGTGGTGTCAAATTAAATACAATTAAAGAGATCTTTCGTTTGGTTGGTGAACCATAAGATAAAATGTGCGAATGTTTTGGTTCAAAAACCGGTTTTATAGATAAAATAATTAATTGTTGGTACATGTAGTATTTTTGTTGTATTTCAAGTTGTTCACCTTTAACAAAAATTTGTTCAAAATAATAAACCTGTGTATGTTTTTTATTTGCACTTGAACCGTAAAATTCTCTGCAAATACATGTAGCACTATCAATATTCAATAAGCATGTTTGCTTTAAATCTGCCAAAACTTATCCCCCAATTCGTTGGATTGTGGCGAACTTGGTCTTAAAGGCCAGGCATGAAAATAGTGATGGATTAGGATGGACTTGGTCCTGAAGGCCTGGCGTGAAAATAGTGATGGCTTATGATAAACTTGGTCCTAAATGCCTGTTGTGAAAATAGTGATGAATTATGATGGACTTGGTCCTAAATGCCTGGCGTGAAAATAGTGATGGATTATGATGGACTTGGTCCTAAATGCCTGGCGTGAAAATAGTGATGGATTATGATAGACTTGGTCCTAAAGGCCTGGCGTGAAAAAAGTGATGGATTATGATAGACTTGGTCCTAAATGCCTGTTGTGAAAATAGTGATGGATTATGATAAACTTGGTACTAAATGCCTGGCGTGAAAATAGTGATGGATTATGATGGACTTGGTCCTAAAAGCCTGGCGTGAAAATAGTGATGGATTATGATAGACTTGCTCCTAAATGCCTGGCGTGAAAATAATGATGGATTATGATGGACTTGGTCCTAAATGCCTGGCGTGAAAATAATGATGGATTATGATGGACTTGGTCCTAAATGCCTGGCGTGAAAATAATGATGGATTATGATGAACTTGGTCCTAAATGTCTGAAATTTAGGAATTTAAAAAGTAAAATATTTACTATCGATTTATTAGGAAATATCTTACTCATTAAATAATGATTCTAGGCCTCCAGCAAAATCATTGCGCTAGATATCCTGTAATTATTCTTAAAAATATAATTTTATAAAGAAAAATTTGTGATCGCCGGACGGCGCTTGCGAAAAAACACAAATAACATAAGAATAACTGTTCGAAGCCGGTTAAAAACAAACGATGTTTTTTGTGCTTTTTTTTGGCTTAACTTTGGACAGGTCAGTTAAACGATATTTACTATAAAATACAACCCCCAAATCTACCCACTCTTGATAATTCAAGCAATTACCAATGGTGTATCCTACCTTTAAGTCCATCAACATCTACTAACATTTCAGTGGTGGTCCCATTAGCCCACGTATAAATTAGCCCACGTATAAAAAGAAAAACATGCCAGATTTGCCAATACCTAGAGAAGGCAGTAGGGAGTTACATGTAGTTGGCATAGGTTTGTGGTTACACATACCTCTATGCAGGTAGCATTTCTTCTCAAAGCCAATAGCTGGATGGGTTCAAAGAGTCTAGGAGTGATTGACAGAAGAAAGCGACGTCGTCGACAACAACAGCTTATCAACTTTTGTAACTGAAAAAAGAAAGAAAAAAAGAAAAAAGGACACATTAGAAAATCAAATCACTCTCTCAAAAACACAAAAAATACACACTGCACTTGAATCTGTTTTCATGGTTAACTTGACAATTATGGCATGCCAAGAGATCTCTTCACCGGCCCTTAAAATAAAACAACTATAGTTTCGTTTCCATTAACAATAACATTGCAGCACCGATGGATTAAATTGCATAACAGGAAATGATGTCAGCAATGATGAATGCCAATCCCAGTGGGAAATATTCTCAAAATATTGACTCAGACGGCCGTGAAGTTTGCAGCTAGTCAAGAACATTATCTTATCTTACGAAAACCCGGAAAACATCGGACTCCCTACCTCAACTTAACCTCTGGGGAATCTTGCTGTCGGTGTCAGGTCACAGTCCTTCTACAGATCTGTAAGCCGATCAACACTCAATGCGTAGGTATACGGCCATGGACCTATTATCTATGTCACATTACACTAGCTCTAGGCATAGCTCTAGGCATAGCTCTAGGCATAGCTCTAGGCATAGCTCTAGGCAAAACGCTTAGCTGTTCATATAACGTGTGCACGTACCATACACACATTTGGACTCGATCAACGGTTCACCACGCAGCATGGGTTCTAACTGGGGCCGGGTTCTAACTGGGGCCGTATTCTAACTGGGGCCGTATTCGAACTGGGGCCGTATTCGAACTAGGGCTGTAAACACAGGTTCTCATTTGGGATACCATACAGGGTGTCCATAAAAAAAGGATACCCATTTTCAAATTCATATTATTGTAAAACTACTGAATTTTTCTAAAAAAGAAAAATCGTCTGTGGAAAGGGTAGAATGTCCTCTGTCCAATGGTACAAGGTTCATTATGTCATTGCCATGGATGACTGAACAAACAAGACATTTATGAAAGGCACTAAAATCTGCACTGTGACAAGTTGTTTTTACTTGTGTGACAAAGATCAGGCAGTTGTTTTTAAAGATAAATTTGAACAAGTTATGACAGGGTCCATGAATCTTTTGTCTGATCTATGTTGTGGTACACTTACATGTACCTGACCAATTTAAGGTGATGTACCCTCCACATGACCACTATTCCTGTTAATGCATAGCTGGCATCTTCGTCTCATGTCTCTCACTGCCCGCCTTATCATCCCAACTTGTCGTAGTGCTGATTTCAGTGCCTTTCATAAATGTCTTGTTTGTTCAGTCATTCATGGCAATGACATAATGAACCTTATACCATTGGACAGAGGCCATTCTACCATTTCCACAGACATGTCTTTTTCAGAAATATTCAGTAGTGTTGCAATAATATGAATTTAAAATGGGTATCCTTTTTTTATAGACACCATGTAAAATTCTGGCTAGGGACTATTCATTCGACGGGCGTTTAATTCCGCATATGCTTCGTCGTTTGAATGGGTTCAAGGGGGATCGTGAGGGTCAAGAGGGTTTTAGAACAACCCTTTACCCATCGGTTCTCATCGGAACCAAGGAAAACTACTAAGTGATATGACAAAGTTGTCAACTTAATTCTGTAATTGAGTGATTCAGGGGAGAAAGATCTCGCTAGAGAAAGTGACATCAAATGTGCTTGTGCTGATCATGGCAAATAAACCGATCCATACATGCATTTGTTACGACCCAAATTCCAAAAAACGCCAGAGGTTCAAAAATAACCCACGCATGTTGTGCGTGTTGATGTTCGTAGTAGGTGGAGCTGAATAGATCGGCCACGGGAGTCAACATTATACTACACTCGGATCAGACAGGTGTTCTTAGAGTTGCACCAAAACAAACTGAAATCAAGTCGCTCAAACAACTCCAACAGTCGATCTTTCGCCATCTAGTATGCCTAGTCGCTAATTGTTTCAGACTCCAGACTTTTGACAGTTTGACCAATGTTGTATTCAAGTCCCTGCAAATTCTTCAACAAGCCCAGTCACAAGTCCAGTCACAAGTCCTTTCATAAAGCCAGTCGCAAGTAACTGGTTGAACAATAACAAAGGAATGCTTTTGTTAACGGTTCACCTGAATAGCTAGTGACGGGGACTCGAGTACAACTTTGAGTTTGACTGTTTGAACCGGGTGTTATACTCTCTTCAATGAGAGAAAACTGTTAGTAAGAAAGCAAACAAGAACAGTGTTTGGAGAGAGAGAGAGAGAGAGGAAGAGAGATTCTTCTCACCATCTGGGCGAAGATCTGTCCGTCGTCATTGCTGGCCGCACCTCCAGGACAGAAGAGATCCAACCAGCCAGCCTTACCATCTCTGACACCACAGACTGCAGTGTGCACCTCACAACGATCATCGGCAGCAAACTTACTGATGATGATACTCAGTGCACTGTCAGTATTAAATAGAGACAGAGAGAGAGCCAAGTTGGTTGAAGGTGCTTCACATTACTTGTCAAATTAAGAAGGAACTGAATTTCTCTCTATTAAACTGAAGAGTAGACTCACAATACAACATGCCATTTAAACTGCTTTAACCAGTTCGCGCCGGATGACGACTATAAACGCAAAGTTTTCCCCAGATGACGCATAAACACGCCACGAGCAAGGCCGGGAATGTCTGTCAGCAGCGAGCAAGGCCGTAAATGCGTGGGTGTGCTTCCCGGTACTGGCGGCCTGAACCTGCTTCGGATCGAGTTTCGTTAAAAATAATCCCGCGCATCAGCTCGGGGATGTTAAAATAATCCCGGCGCGAACTGGTTAAAGGTAGGATACACCATTTGCAGGTATCAACAAATGTTACTACCGAATTATTAAGAAATATCTTAGTTATTTGCAAGTAAATAATGATTGTAGGCATCCAGCAAAATGATTGCGCTAGATATCTTGTAATTCTTCCCCCAAAAAATGAATTTTATACAAAAAAAATCAAGATCGCCGGACGGCGGTTGCCAAGAAAAAACAAGAACAACATAAGAACAACTGCCCGACGCCGGTTGAAAACGAACATCATTTTCTTGCTTATCTCAGCATCCATGATCGTAAAACTTTGAACAGGTCCGTCAAATAAATACTTACTATAAAATACAACCCCCAAATCCACCCATTCCTGAAAATTCAAGCAGTTACCAATCGTGTATACTACCTTTAATTTCAACTCTCAACTCAATGTAAAAATTCCCATGCACTTTGCAATCAACGAAGTGGATTCAAATTTCAGTTTGCCACAACCTAACATGTAATTGAAGACATATTAACCTTTAATTCAGACATATTATACATAATATATATAGCAGAAAGTGGCACGCAATAAATATACAGTCTGAATCTTAACTGGGAACATTTGCTGATATGTTGTTTTGACAGGTATCTGATAACCTTTATTTAATAAGATTGTAATTCAAAACATCCGTCAACTTTCTGTTATTAATAAATAAATGTTCCGGTATGCTGGACATGTATCCAAATCATAATGGGAAGATTACTCATTTGACGTCATAGAACACCCCCCCCCCCCCCCCCCACCTCGAGCATTAGAGCATTAACCCTCCAATGAATCATTACAAATTACATGTAATCAGGTGGTTTTGGAAATGTATGTGTGTGTACTAACATAATTTACCCATTGAACAACCCCCCCCCCCCCACCCCCCCCCCCCCCCACAAACTAAATATGTGACCCGCTCTGCAAAAATGAGTCCGATGTTGCAAAATACATTTTTACATAAAGGGCTGTTTATTGTGTCTCGGAGGTGACTTTTCTTCAACAAATAATATTTTTGTTTTAAGGCATTTTGGTTTCTCCGACACCTACATGTACATTTTTTCAGATCTAATCGATTGAAAAGATTGTTTTGATCCCTAAATTAAATTGAATACAGGTTTTGTCATTCTCTTAACATAGCATCTGATGAAGCACTACAATTGTAAATCTTCATTTCTTTCCAAAGACATTTTTAATATAATTGAGAAAAAGCAAATTCCACAAAATTGTAAAAGTGTATGTGCCATATATTAAATGAAAGCTTATTCTCTGCTTTTTCTGACCAACTGTAAAATTATTTTTGCAGAGCAGGTCACATATGTGACCTGCTTCCACAAAACCAGACATAAGTGGTTTTTTTAAAAAGTGAGATATTGTTATTTCCATTTAGTACACATCTGCAGCTTTCATTTGGTACCAAAACCACCTTTATACCATACATACATGTACATGTACTTCCAATTTTATGAGGATTTGATTTTGATGTATTTGGGAGATAAATTACCACTTTTAGGACATAGTTTGCCTCAATAAATGCATGATTTTTGTATTTTCTAATCAATAAAGTTGATTTTGTTTAACCTAAACTGAGGGTTAAAGTATACATATTAAAGCATACAAAAATAACGAAAAACTAAAATCTATGTCCGCCAGATTGTTCACCCCATTTCAACTTTGACGAGCTGTATCTCGAAATAGCCTGTGCGATTTATGTCGGGTTTCGTAGAAGCGGGTCACATACATGTATGTGACCTGTCACCACAATATGAGAGTAAAGTCTGAACAATTGAAAATTGAGATATTGGTATTTTCAAATTCTTGAAAAAGGGAGCTTTCCAATGGTATATACATGTAATACTTGGAGTTTTGAAATTAATACATTTTACAGCGCTCCAGAAAGTCATGGGTTTCACAAAACGTGTTTGTGAGAAAACTTACTTAATAAATATCCTAAACAAAACACGCAAAAGATTGCAAAACAGGACAAGTAAGGTTCGGTTGAGCATAGCAACGGCTATGTTCTAATCATTATTTCTCCTTGAAACTTTCCACACTATTGTATAAAAAACAAAATATCAAAATGTCGAAAACGTTGGACAGTTACGAAGACCTAATTTGCATATTTAATTACCGTGTTAATTAGACCACTGATGGACTTTAATACAAACACTAACTACGCAAACACTACTCAAAATCATGTAATTTAAAAGATTTTCAATCATCTGATTGCACCCAAAAAATGGGAATATGTAGAGGAAACCCTAGGCTTTCTAAATTAAGCAAAAATTTCAAAATTTACCACTCTTTCATAATTTGACTTTGGATATAAAAATTGTGCGACTTTACTCTCATATTGTGGTGACAGGTCACATATGTGACCCGCTCCAGGAAAAGGTGACATAAGTCGGGCTAATGGCCTGTTAAAGTTAATAAGGTAAATATTTTTGTAAATATTTGATTTTTATTTGTTGTCTTCAATGACATCTTTAATATCCAAAGTTTCACATTTAATTAACGAAAAGCTGGAATCTGATAAATAAAGTGAAACAAAACCTTTTTGGAGTGCATGGTTCCAATGTATTGTCTTAGTTTTGTTGTGTTTCGAAGCCCGTTTTTTCAGTTATGCATTTTGAATTCCATGGAACTTATTAATATGCAAAAACGTCATATCACCGGAACGGGAGGGGCTATGGAGCTGTACTATGTACTACATGAAAGCTTACATCCTGGACTTTTCAATCATGTACATTACTCTATTTTTCTGACTTATGTCACCTTTTCCTGGAGCGGGTCACATATAGACAAGACAAAACAGGAGAACTTACGCAGTCACTCGCTTGTTTTCAAAGGCTCTGTGTAAGACAAAACAACAAGAGATTATATTTTGAAAGATGATCAATCAATGGGGAAAACAATTGAGAATAACAACATCATCCCCAGGGTGGGGGGAAAATATCAGGTCTTGCTTTCCTCTCTAAATTATCTGTAAGAGATACGATGGGGACGACACTTAATGGTATAATAGGTGCCCACACGAACCCATTAGGAGTCTCCATAGACCAAGGCACCTATAGGCAAACTGAATGCATGCAATTTGCCTGTCTTTTATTTTATGCTATTAAGATTTTCGCATTGAAATCTGTCTACTTTGATAAAACTGACTAGGAATATTGCTTATATTCTTTCCAAATTATTTGAAAAACTTGCCGAAAACATACTCCAATTGATTACAACAGATGTTGGAAATAGTCTTCTCTTTTGTCATGTTTTTATATTGTTGTCTTGACTACAGTATTTTGTGGGTGTTTTGAATCGAAAGCAACAGATTTAGTGAATGGCTTGTTAACTTACGTCCTGGGAAAAGGGATGGGCAGAAGCATTCCTGATAGCTGAGGCAGCCAGTCCACAAACCCAGCCCTGAATAACAAAAAAAAAAGTTTATAAACAATTTGTTAGTCCAGGTGCATCTGCAGATAGTTTTCTGTGATGTCGTACAACCCCCGCCCCGTCCCCCGCCCCCCCCCCCCCCCCTGTTATTTTTCCCTCAAGCAGCAAACACAGTCAAGATTGTCCAGCCCCACCGCAAACACCTACCAAGTATCTTCAATAGCCATTGATCGGTTTGGACATGAATTAAACATGAATTACAGATAGTGCCTGCAAACCACGGTTGACATTGATACAGCAGCCACACTTAAAGTTAGGATACATCGTAGTAAAAATTTACTACCGAATTATTAAAAAAATATCTTACTCATCTGAAAGTAAATAATTATTCTAGGCATCCAGCAAAATGATTGCACTAGATATCCTGTAATTATTCTGAAAAATAGAATTTGATAAAAAAAAAAATTGCGATCGCCGGACCCCGATCGCGAAAAAACACAAATAACATAAGAATAACTGCTCGACACCGGTTGAAAACAAACGCTGTTTTTCGTGCTTTTCTCGCCATCCATGATTGTAAAATTTTGATAGGTCAGTTAAACGATATTTACTATAAAAAACAACCCCCCAAATCCACCCATTCATGACAATTCAAGCAATTACCAATGGTGTATCCTACCTTTAAAGGTAGTATACACCATTGGTCATTGCTTGAATTATCATGAATGAGTAGATTTGGGGGGTTGTATTTTATAGTAAATATCGTTTAACTGAGCTGTCCGAAGTTTTAGAATCATGGATGCCGAGAAAAGCACGAAAACAGCGGTTTTTTCAACCAGCGTCGAGCAGTTATTCTTATGTTATCTTTGTTTTTTCGCAATCGCCGTCCGGCGAGCGCGAATTTTTCAATATAAAATTCTATTTTTCGGAAGAATTGCAGGATATCTAGCGCAATCATTTTGCTGGATGCTCAGAATCAACATTTACTTTCAGATAAGTAAGATATTTCTTAATAATTTGGTAGTAAATATTTTCGATATCTGCAAATGGTGTATACTACCTTTAAGTGTGTATGGAATTAATGCATACATGTACATTGTGCCTGCTGGGTCCATTTGCTTCTAAACAGGGTCAGATGGGTTAACTTAGATGGAATAAAGGTTAGCTTAACTTTAATAGCAATTAGCTCAATTAAATGGACCAGTGAATACTATTTATCATAGAATATTGCTTAGCCAGTTTTCCATGCTAAGCTTGTATCAGAATGACATTTAAGCTGGTACCCTATTTCTGCTAATAAGCTCATCTTTTCAATGCCTGAGCAAATCTGCGGGCTTATGAGCTACATAAAATTGGCCTCCTGATCACGTTTTAAATCGACCACATCATAAACCGTGGGGATTCCAAGTTCTACATCCCTACACTATGAGTTCTTGAATAGTCGAAATGCATAATCACCTTTAAAGGTAGTATACACCATTGGTAATTGCTTGAATTATCATGAATGGGTAGATTTGGGGGGTTGTATTTCATAGTAAATATCGTTTAACTGACTTTTCCGAACTTTTACAATCATGGATGCCGGGAAAAGCACGAAAAACAGCGTTTGTTTTCAACCGGGGTCGAGCCGTTATTCTTATGTTATCTTTGTTTTTTCGCGATCGCTGTCCGGCGATCGCGAATTTGTCTATATAAAATTAATTTTTTGGGAATAATTACAGGATATCTAGCGCAATCCTTTTGCTAAATGCCTAGAATCATTATTTACTTTCAACTGAGTAAGATATTTCTTAATAATTCGGTAGTAAATATTTTTGATATCTGCAAATGGTGTATACTACCTTTAAATCGCCGTGAAAATAAAAGTGAAACTGCATTTCCATTGTTCCATAACTCATAGTGTCGCCCACCTTAGACAAAAAATCAAAGTGTTCACAGAAAACTAAGAGTCAGGACAGAAATATTCCAAACATCCTGTGAAACTATATTTAGAGACATCCTCTCATTTTTTGACAGGAAATTTAACCCACAAATATAAATTTTAATGAACCTCTGGCAATTGAAGGTAAATGTATACTTTGAAATTTCAGAGAATTTCAGCTGTAAAAGTTACAGTATACATTTGTCAATTGTGCAATTTTTTACCGTTTGAAGCAGCAACAGTTGTAAAAATTTAAAGAATGGTGCCTCTGTGAATGCTCTGTATTCTAAGAAAATAATATTCTAAGTTTTTGATTTTGAACTTTTTTTTTTTTTAAATAACAAATAACAGAAGGAATTTAGAGTCATTATTATATTTACATCAAGTAAAGTTCTTGTACAATAATTTGTAGCAAAAGATATACTGTCCCTTTAAACCTGAACTACATGACGCCCTGTTGCCAACCCAGACTCCAGCCCCCCCCCCCCCCCCCCCTCCTACCCAAAAAATAAAAAAAGTAACTAAAAGAGAAGGGCGAATTGAAGGAGACATGAAATTTGCACCGGCTAATTCGTTGAGCAAATGTAAAATGAGACGAAACTAAGCAGAGGTTGAAATGAGGTTAACAATTTCTTTACAGTGCTGTTATTGCACTTCAATCAGACATTATATTAACAAGTTATGGCTGTTTAAAGTTCGCATTGATGAGAATGTCGTAAAAGTAAAATATTGAGAAAAGGGCCTTGGAAGTTTTGAGTTTTGTACATGTGATATGGAAAAATTGTTTTTCATTGAAAACACTTTTATTACACAACTGATACTATTTCTCAACACAATATAGTTTAATAGTAGGCATAACAAAGATTACAAATATCAATGAATCTGAAAAAACAAAATATATAAATAAAAAGAAAGCGCTTATTATTAATTATTTTGCAGTATTTTCAACATTTTGCCAGAATGCCTTACAAATTTGAGTTGAACTGAATGATAACAGGACAAGCGATATTCTTAAATTTAGTGGCAGTATCTTTTCAATAGTAGCTGCTCTACTGACAAGCTTCATGTGAGCGTTAGTCGTTAATCCGAGTGTACACATCTCTTCCTGTATCTGATTTCAACTGGAACGGCTACTAATTCACCAACCTTACCAACCAGGATTTATGGACCGTCTGTGCCATTATTCCGTACATCCTACACGACCGCTGGTACCCACTCTATCATTCTCTGTGATTCATCGTCGCCACACTAGACAAAGACTTCACCATACAGTACAAGTTGCAAGCAAGCAGAATATATGTGTGCCATGAACCAACTACACATACGGGTTGGGTACCAACTAAATCTGCTAATCTTGTCTTTCATCTGGTATTACAATGACGACTGGGTATCAGCTAAATATAATCCTTTCCTTTATCTGGTATTACCATGACTGCTGGGTATCAGCTAAATCTACTAATATTTTCCTTCATCTGGTATTACAATGACGGCTGGGTATCAGCTAAATCTAATCTTTTTTCGTTTATCTGGTTGGTTCCCCCTTAACTTTTTTTTTCACTAGCCGGCCGGACCAGTAATGTTGAATTTTTACTAGCCCGCCAGCATTTTCACTGGTCGGCATGTTTTTTCACATTTTAAGCTACTTTGTTTGTAAGCAAGCAGCCGCGGCCCTGAACTGCACTCAAAGGCAATGTAATACAATAGTTTTACATGGCGCAGTCTCGTTATTGACTGTGTGTTCCCCCCCCCCCCCCCCCCCCCACCGCCTTCCTACCCACATCAAAAATAAACCATCCCATACAAAAAGAAACGTCCAATCTTGTTCTTCCTTCTAAGAATCTATTCATTTCATTGGGTGTAATTGTATGCCACAAAGTGACATTTCCCAGCCTATTGAAATTCCAAAGTAATCATTGTCTGGATTTCTTCCCCCTACTTGGAATATATTTGGAAAATACTCCCGAATAATTCTCCTGTGGTTTTACTTTATTCCTCTTGCACTATAAAGCGTTTATTATGTCAAATTACACCAGGGAACCATTATAAATTTAAAAATGTAACGAGCTCTTATTTCCACGAAATAGATCGTTTTTGTTAAAGACAAAAAAAAACGGAAAATAAATCGTATTAAATTTGGCCCTTAAATTTGTTAGAAAAATGTTTAGGAGCTCAAAATATTAGGTGTTAAGGTTCCGTTTATTCTTTTTTTCTTACTTTTTTAAAAACAATGAAACCAGAAATAAATGTTATTAAATAAACATGGAATTTATTTCGCTAGCCTCGTAGTTGTCAGGTGTTCCTGTATGTTGATTTTTTTAGATACCAAGAATAGATTGTATTATTATTTACCCCTGAAATCGGTTGGGAAAATTTGTAGAAGTTCATTCAAATAAGTCTTTAAGTATCCTTTTTCTTTTTTTTCTTTAAAAACAAGGACAATAACATGATTAACCTTATGAATATAACCTTTATTTGTATTTGTTCATCTTAATACATTTTGTAAATAAGTACAGAAAACTTTTGCAAAATTACTTACAGCCAACTTAATGACCATCGGTTGGGTCTAGAGATAAATAAATTCGCTCCAGGAATACACTGACAAGGGCCTATTAAATAAATTATGTATCTGCCTGGCAAGGGTTAAAGTAAATACAATGTATCTTTGTTGGAGATAAGCCGGCCTGGACAACATTCTTTGAGTAGCACTTTGTGTTGAGAGAACGTCTGTGCTGAAAGAAGAAAGTCAACACCCAATGACAATGAAGATTTGTTTAACCGGACTTCAGGATTGGATAACAATCTTGTTACTGGGAAAGTGATGAGCGGTGGTGAGCGGTGCTGAGGCTGTAATGTTGGTCTTTTCAAGAAACTTGGTCGGTCATCGTAATCTTTTAAGAACTGGTATTGCGATTTTCGATTATATCGTGGTATCGCCCAAGCTTTACTCCGAAGACATGTGCGCTTATGCTTATCTTGGCATTTTTTTCACTAGACCGCCGGACTACTTGGGAAAGGATTTTGACTAGACCGCCGCTGTTTTGACTAGAATTTGGCTAGCGGACCAGCGTTAAGGTCGAACCCTGTGGTATTACAATGACAACTGGGTACCAGCTAAATCTGCTAATATTGTCCTTCATCTGGTATTACAATGACGACTGGGTATCAGTTAAATCTACTAATCTTGACCTTCATCAGGTATTACAATGACGGCTGGGTATCAGCTAAATCTAATCTTTTCCTTTATCCTGTATTACAATGACGGCTAGGTATCAGCTAAATCTACTAATCTTGTCCTAATTTATCTGGTATTACAATGACGGCTGGGTACCAGCTAAATCTGCTAATATTGTCCTTCATCTGGTATTACAATGACGGCTGGGTATCAGTTAAATCTACTAATCTTGTCCTTCATCTGGTATTACAATGACGGCTGGGTATCAGCTAAATCTACTAATCTTGTCCTTTATCTGGTATTACAATGACGGCTGGGCATTAGCTAAATCTAATCTTTTCCTTTATCCTGTATTACAATGACTGCTGGGTATCAGCTAAATCTACTAATCCTGTCCTTCATCTGGTATTACAATGACGGCTGGGTACCAGCTAAATCTACTAATCTTGTCCTTTATCTGGTATTACAATGACGGCTGGGTATCAGCTAAATCTAATCTTTTCCTTTATCCTGTATTACAATGACTGCTGGGTATCAGCTAAATCTACTAATCTTGTCCTTCATCCGGTATTACAATGACGGCTAGGTATCAGTTAAATCTACTAATCTTGTCCTTCATCTGGTATTACAATGACGGCTGGGTATCAGCTAAATCTACTAATCTTGTCCTTTATCTGGTATTACAATGACGGCTGGGCATTAGCTAAATCTAATCTTTTCCTTTATCCTGTATTACAATGACTGCTGGGTATCAGCTAAATCTACTAATCCTGTCCTTCATCTGGTATTACAATGACGGCTGGGTATCAGCTAAATCTAATCTTTTCCTTTATCCTGTATTACAATGACGACTGGGTATCAGCTAAATCTACTAATCTTGTCCTTCATCTGGTATTACAAGCCGGAAGGTTGAGCCAATTTCTGCTTCTGCTTCTATTCAAGTGCATCATTATAATATTGATGCCTGTGCAGTGTTTCTAAGAAACACCTTAGGGCCCAAGATGTTTTACTCTGCACATCTTTGGCCCCCGCTCTCAATAGTTATACTTACAGGTCAATTTAAAGGAAGATCAACTCAGGGCAACAGATTTCGTAATTTTCCTGCAGGGTCGGATTACCGACAATAGATTATATATGGCAAGAGACAGGTTTATTATGCCGAGTTTCCAGAAGGCTAATAAGAAAAGATCACGGCCGGTTATCAACTTAGGACACAAAATCACATTGCTTTTCAAAACAATTATAATGTAGTATTCAACTTAAAGGGATTTTATACGTTTGGTAATTGGAACCCACTGTTTGTTTCAATCCTATATAGTTATAGATATATACATGTACCATAAAACTAACCTGTACAAATTTCATTTCAATAGCGATTTTGAGATATTGCCGAAAATCTGGAGCGGTTATGTCCACCCAGGAAGAATAATCTGCATTGGAATACACAATCTGAGAAACGTCACTGCAGTAACGCTTCTCAGATTCAAATTTTTGGGTATAAAAAGTGATATCTTTTTCCATAACCGCAGTACTTCGAAGTGAAAAGTTTCTAAAAATGCATTATACTATCCAAAGCTGCTGTACATCTTACCAAGTAAGTTTTTATTGCCATTAATTTTTGGAGTAATTACCAAACGTATACGATCCCTTTAAATCATTTCTGTGAGAGTGTACAGATGTGTACATGCTTATGATGTATTCTATTTCACATCTGTCAACAAGACCGATATTTTCAACAAGGCATTTGTTTTCAGATAAAAAAAAAACGTGACAAGAAATTTGTCCCACAAGAGTGCGGTGATAGGAAACAAAATGGTGATGACATTTAGCATACATAATTTGTTTGGCTGTCAGCATACAGGTACATGTATACCCATATTGAACGATCTAATACATTAGCATTAAATCCCATCGCTGCTTGGCATACACGCACCCTAGGTCCCGTTGCATGCATATACACAGCGACAGACGCATACACAACTCAAAGTCCATACCGGGAAGGAAAAAAATGAAGGAAACGCGATACAAAATGGAGCAGGAATAATTTGACATCCGATCCTTTCGGTCCAATGTGTGGGAAATAACAGCGCAACGTAGAGTGGCCGCATCTTCGGCGCCTGGTTAATTGCAACCCATGCGGTGTACATCCAATACAAGTAATACGACTTGCAACATTATCACTTTGCGTAATACCATTCAAGAATAGCCATGAATAAAGGCTAGCATGTAGTGGCAATCTCTCCGAGATCCCCCCCCCCTTCCCTTCCCCTAATCTATACATTTTGTTTTAATTCAAGAGGTGCATTATTGAAAATCCCTCATGAATCACCAACAAGATTCTTTTCTCTAGCAGACATTTACAAATAGAATGTTGTATATAAAGTGTAAATGCAGCATAATGAACGATGAAATGTTAAGAGTCGAATTGCTGAAAATGGAAGGCCAAACTCAATTAATAAATACACATACAGTACATGTACGAACTGAAGAGCAAATGGATTGTTTTGTCTATTTTAGTACTGCCCATTTTTTTCTCTGTGCCATCATCGTCGTCATCATTCGAAACGTTTATTTCAAAAATTTCACAAACAAGTCCTAAGGTTATATTTTTAGATAAACAAAAAGAAATGTGCGTAAATTTAAAAAGCACAAAATCTGGAATAGTAAGCTAGAGATTATTAAAGGGGTGAACAGTTTGGGGCTGTTCAAATAAACCGAGGCTTGTAGAGAACAGCCTGACACAGACAATCATAAGACAGGCAATATACAAACGATAGGAATGAACACGAACGAACGGACGGACGGACAAGGGACAGAGAACAAAGAAGACAAAACAAAACAAAACGATGGACGGGACAGTGGAGACTGAGACAAAAGCCGTGTTCCCATTGGACTTTTTCTTCTGCGGCCACACGGAAACTTACCGCGGCATTCCTTAGCGTGAATCTACCGCGCGATCCCACCTGGACTTATATTCCGCGACGGAACGGTTTATTCGCTGTTCGAGACTGGCAGAATGTCACACATTGCGGGCGCTGTGCACAGTCACCTTTGACCTATGCGGGATATGACGTGCCTGTGACGTATTTTTCGCGCGCTATACTCGTTGAAAAAAGCATCCTACACACGGTAATTCCTACACACGCTGCGTACGGTACATACCACACCGTCATCAATGCAAACGAGACAGGGAACCATACTACCATTTTCGCGCGAGTTCTGTGTATAGTTGTGACGTAAACAGGAAGTGTTGTTGTTTGCATAGCTTTTTACAGCGTGGTCGCGGTAGTTTTACAGCGCGGAGCGTTCCCATTGGACTTTTTAGCGGCCCTGATAATTTACCGTGGCTGCGCGGAAGTCTCCCGAGACCTCTTTCGGCCTGGTTTTTTTACATCACGGTCGCGGTAAATAGACGTGTTTACCGTGCGTCCCCATTGGATTTAATTTTGTCGTTCTACAGAGAAGTCGCGGTACTCTAACAAAATTAAGTCCAATGGGAACATGCCTAAAGAGACAATTCCAATGAAGATGGAGATTTATGGAGATTTCACATTAACACCATGCAGAGTAGCTAAGGAGGGAAGCTACCGTACGTTACATATTGTGACAGGAGCGCCTTTTTGTAAGATGATTTAAAGGGATCGTATACGTTTGGTAATTGGAACCCACTGTTTGTTTCAATCCTATATAGTTAGAGATATATACCATACAACTAACCTGTAAAATTTTCATTTCAAAAGGTGGTAGCGATTTTGAGATATTGCCGAAAATCTGAACAGTTGTGTCCACGCAGGAAGAATACTCTGCATTGAAATACACAATCTGAGAAACGTCACTGCAGTAACGCTTCTCAGATTCAAAATTTTGGGGATAAAAAGTGATATCTTTTTGACTTTTTCCATAACCGCAGTATTTCGTGATAAGTGAAAAGTTTCTAAAAATGCATTATACTATCCAAAGCTGCTGTACTTCTTACCAAGTAAGTTTTTATTGCCATAAATTTTTTGAGTAATTACCAAACGTATACGATCCCTTTAAAATCATATAAAGGGTATCAATAAAACTCAGGTATTATTTATGACCGAAGGATCTATTTTTTTTGGCGGTGAAGAAACAGGACTAAAATACACCAGTCACAATATACAGGACGCTGGCACATGTATACATGTATGAGAAACTAAACACGCCCAGTCATCTGTGCAGTGAAGTCGTCTTACGTTGCCCTCCGACATGTTGTATATCAATTGATGCCCCACTCCAAGATGATTAACCAGATCAAAAACAATTTTCTAAAAAGCTTGTCAAGACCAACAAGACACCCCCTCCCTCAAAAAACCCAAAAAACAAACAAACAAAAAAAGAAGAAGAAGAAAGAACAAGAATTTTTTTTGTAAACAGAGCAAGTATCAGAGATAATTCAAGTGTTTTTCATCACCGCCTCGTGACAATCTGTCATTTGATTTATTTATCTCCTATCCAGTCTGGGAGCAACGGTTGCCATGGTTATTATTTTCATTTCATCATGCCTCTGTTGGTTTGGGTAGATGCAGGCAGGAGACAGGGAGGTCGGTGGTGATTGTCATTGCTGTTTATATAAATTTGCATTCACAAAATAGCTACTACACTGTATACGCACACGTACAGGTACAATTGTGATGTGAATTACCAAAGAGACGTCTCCAATTATATGCTGGCAGTATTTGGATATTACATGTACGATTAAACATCTACAAAGGAATAATATCCAACACAGTATTTGGAAATTGGCCAATACTAAACTGTTTTCTATTTTTTTTTAGAGGACAAACTCTTTGGGCTTTGTAATGTAGATAAACGTAATACCGGTACGTATTTTAAAAAAATGTAAAGTTTTTAAAAAATTTGAATTCTTTCTGCTGAATAACATTTTTACTCAAGGATAAAATGTCAAATTGTAATAACTCAAAGCCATAGATAACAAAAATGCCTTTGTGCACAAAATTAGATCAGAAAAAATCATTAAAATTTGATTATGTGTACACAGCGCCTGCATACAGGGACATCAATCAAATGTCCCCAGTAATCTACACATGCAAAATCCCCGTGCTGGTTTGGGCTAAAAGATAAATATTTTGTTTGATCGTCTTTCTCAAGACCTGGGTCCTGTTTTGTGTTATTTAAATCTTTCCTTTTACACCCCTTTCTTGTAATACTATTGCCCACTCCTTTTCCTTTCCTCCCTCACCCCCCCCCCCCCCCCCCCCCCTCCCCTTTCCTCAATTACTCCTAGTCATACTTCATTGTTAGTTCTTCTCCTTGATCTTTACCCTGGACCCCTTGTGGTTTTGCTCCTTCCGTTTTTTGTTTCCCACCCAACTGCACACCTTTACCCCCTTGTATTGGTCTGTCTTTGATCCTAACTAAACTGACCTCATAACTGACCTCATATGTGACCCGCTCCATTAAAAAGTCTAGGATATAAGCTTTCATTTGGTACATACCGGTAGTACAGCTCCATATAGCCCCTCCCATTCCGGTGATATGACGTGATATTACATATTAATGGTTCCATGGAATTCAAAATACACAACTGAGAAAACAGGCTTCGAAACACAACAAAACTAAGACAATACATTGGAACCATGCACTTATGTCACCTTTTCAGGGAGCGGGTCACATATTTCCTTTAGCCTAATCCTCCTCTTGTTGATTGTTTCACTAGAATCTGTTATTTTTCTTTTGTCTCTGCAGATCTTGTTAACCAGTGCGAACTGGTTAACCCTTGGAACCCTGAATTATATTAAGTATGTTTATCTTTCACTCTGTTTTAGTACAATTAGAGGCATTTAGGGGTTTTAAGGGTTGAGCGAAATATTAGGACTTCTCAACTTATTTAATTTCTTTTTTGCGTTTCTTCTGACAACCATGTTGTGCATCATGCTTGTATGTCCCCCTTTATATATTTTGTTTCATGTGCACAGCCATTTTGTCTATAAAGAATATCTTGTTAAGATCGAAATATTAGGCCCTCTTAACTTATTTGATTTGTATATTTCAGGTCATTCCAGCCAGTAAGCAGTTTGCAGCAGTTTTAATCTTATTCATGTTCCCTTTAAATCTTGTCAGTCTTCAATACAAGTTGCTTAGGCCGTTATCAATCAATCAATAGAACCTTAGGCTAAATACATGTACTTTCACGTGAACAAACTTTAAAAAAAACTAAAAAAAAACCTTTTGGAAAGGTTTCAAATGCAAGTACCATGATACACACTGCCCAGAGCACAAAATAAATAGATAAATAATGGGAACAATTGACAAGGGGAAATGAGGCAGTTAAAGGTAGATGTTAAAGGTAGATATCGCGAAAAAAATTACTACCGAATTATTAAGAAATATCTTACTCATCTGAAAGTAAATAATGATTCTAGGCATCCAGCAAAATGATTGCGCTAAATATCCTGTAATTATTCTGACAAGTTGAATTTTATGAAGAAAAATTCGCGATCGCCAGATGGCGATCGCGAAAAAAACACAAATAACATAAGAATAACTGCTCAACGCCGGTTGAAAACAAACGCTGTTTTTCGTGCTTTTCTCGGCATCCATGGTTGTAAAACTCCGGACAGGTCAGTTAAACGGTATTTACTAGAAAATACAACCCCCTAAATCTACCTATTCCTGATAATTCAAGCAATTACCAATGGTGTATACTACGGTACCTTTAAACTGTGCTGCTTAGTACACAAACTACTGAGCACAGAAAGAAATTATACTTAAAAATATAAGGATCATCACAATATAATGTGAAGACAGCATCAGTGACTGGACAATGGCCACATTTGCCACACAAGCTGAAAACTATAAACATTATAATTCAACTCTCAAGGTACCAGTACATGTAAGAAAATAAATAATCAATGATTGTCAGCAATGATGTACAGTACACAATACCCACTGTATGTATATGTACATGCACATCATTTCGCATTTTTGTATCACTGTGGAGACATGTCTTTGTTCTCGTGTACAAAATGGTTAGAAAGTCGAGCACGTTTTTCAAAATTCTCCTGCAATGTATTTTAACCACAATTATTTTCCTGGTCAACCCAATATACCCTATATTATACCCAAACCCAAACCGAAGGTTTACCTCACAAACGGACTGTGGACATTCCTTTGTCTTCGTGTAGTTAAAAAACTTTGACTAAATACTAATTTTTCTCGCTTTCCCTAAACAAATTTAACCTCTAATGTTGATTCTGGGCCTCTCAGCTGTTCCTTCTATCTTTTCTATAACCCTAACCCGTTTTTCCTCTAGCGCTCTTTTTCGGAAACTAAAAAATGGATTGTGGAACTGGCCAAGTCCACAAACCGTAACCTTTTCCCGCATCGTGTGGACCTACATGTATATTGTTTGGAGGTCCACAGTGCGTATGCAAGACTAACTCACTAACACTTACTCACTAACCCTAACCCACATCCAAACCCTATTTTTTGAGTAATTTGAGTAAAATCTAAACATTTATTGCGTGAAATTCCTAGTGGAGACTTATTCATCTCTACAAATTACCCTCTGGAGACCTTTTCACTCTCATTGTCCCCATTGTGTTCACCTCTTGACGGGGTCCCATATTTCCCACCATTGTGGGGCTGTGATTTACATTAACAAAAACACACATTTCTTGTCACAGTTTGTACTTAATGTCATTGTGAATTGGATTGTTTTTCTTCAAAAGGAAGTGAAATGAGATATCTAAAGCTGATCGTTGTATGGTTTGTTTCTTCTGTTTTTTATTTTTTTTACTGGGAACCATTTTGTTTCGAAAGGAACTATTGTGTTAACAATAACAGGAAATCATAGCAATAAAAACAGAATACAAGTCCTTGGGAACAAAGGATGGGTCTCACTGTCAACATACAGCAACTGGATCAGGAAAACGAAAGGTACATGTATTGAAACAGGATTTTGTAATGTTCAAACTTTAGGATAGACCTGTTAAATTTTAGTATCCTTTTAAAGTTTTGTTGACAAGATTTGTATTCTTTGTTTTCAGCAGACATTTATGATTGTAAAGTGAGACAGATGCTAATGATTAAACAGATTTGAATATTTAAATCATTTACTTCTTAAAAACATCTTTAACCCCATATCCACCCCAAGTTCTCTAAAATCCTCTTTGCAAATTGCAGGATTTTAACAGGATTGAGGTCACTTGGAAGTTGATGCATCGAAGCAATTTGCAAGATTTTTTGCCACTGGAGGATAATGCAGGATCCAGGTCATAAGGCCTAAACTAATGCTGGATGATTTTGCAGGATTGAGGTTTACTTGGGTATTTATCCAAATGAGGATTTTTGAGGATTGAGGTTATTTGTTACATGTACTTTGTACTTTCACACTGCTCATGCTCTATGCATATTCTCCATAGATCTTCAGTCAAGGTGTAAGTTATTAGTCAAGGATAGGAAACGTTTGCATACCAAGGGTCACGTGTGCAGACCCTTGTTGCTTTATAGCTCAATGGTAAACCCACTGCAGGATTTTGCAGGATTCAGGCAGTGGTCACCAGTAACAAATAATGGAGGATTTTGCAGGATTCAGGTTATGTGTAAGAAAAATGGGGTAGGGAGTTAGGGGTTAAAAAATTCACAAATCGGAAAATAGAATTTCGGTGTCTGGATTTGCAACTTAGATATTTCCATTTTTTTTAGGGGTGGAAAATTTCGGTCATTTTATTTGATCCACAATAAGCATTTTTTTTTGCAACCTCAGTAAGAATTAGGTGCCCTGATTGCTTCAAATGATTGGAAAACAGTGAATGTATTTATTTATGCTTCCATGACAAGAACTCAATCATACTTAGTAAAATCTTAACAGATGGCGGGGGAAATCAAAAGATTCCTAGACCAATTCAGAACAAAGAGATTGTATGTACACATCATCAGTCACAACGACGTTGTTTCTAATCTAGCCGTTTATTGGATTGGATTAAATCAGGCAGAGGTCTTGAAATCGCTGGCTTGTAGAATTAATTTCCTGTCCATTTTTTTTTACAAACTGCCCTGTTGATTACAAAACATACCTCTAACAGTTAAACATAACCACCTCACACAATACAGCACAGACACACAAACCTCATTTCGAAGGTAGGACACACTATTGGTAATTGATTGAATTATCATAAATGGGTGGATTTGGGCTGTTGTATTTTATAGTAAATTGTTTAACTGACCTGTTCGAAGATTTACAATCATGGATGCTGAGGAAAGCAAGAAAAACGGCGTTCGTTTCCAACCGGCATCGGGCAATGGTTCTTATGTTGTTGTTTTGGTTTTTTGGCGATCGCCGTCTGGCGATCGTGATTTTTTTTGTCTTTTAAAATATTTTTTTTTGGGGAAAAAATTAGAGGATATCTAGCGCAATAATTTTGCTTGATGCCTACAATCATTATTTACTTTCAAATAAGTAAGAAATTTCTTAATAATTCGGTAGTAACATTTTTGGTTTATTTAAACGATGTATCCTACCTTTAACCAGTTCGCGCCGGATGACGTATATAAACGCAAAAATTTCCCAAAATTCAAAACGGATGACGCATAAACACGCCAAGTTCAAGTTCGGAAATGTATGTCAGCAGCGCGCAAGGCCGGAAATGCGTGGGTGTGCTTCCCGGCACTATCAGCCTGAACACGCTTCGGATCGAGTTTCGTTAAAATTAATCCCGCCTGTCGGCTCGGCGTTGTTAAAATAATCCCGGCGCGAACTGGTTAATGGCGCCAACAATAAAACAAATAAAAGATTCTAACATCAGTAATCCTAATTTAGAATGCGATGCGAGATAATCCGATTTGATAAGACCCTCTGACGTTGGAGACCTACTCGCAGGGAATTTGGTTGTATTACGAAGATGACATTAGCGGAAGTACAACACGTACATAGTATCCAGGAGGGATAGGTTTGGCCACGTCTATGGCAGGAAATCGTAATGAGAATGGCGTTGAAGTTGGACTGATTGATTCGGAGATGAGGTAAACATTCAATTTCAATTCCTTTGTCCCTGTGTAAGCTACAGAAAGACTTTGCCTTTCAAAATAGCATACATGCTATTATTTTCAAAGATCTACATGTACTGCAATCATTCAAATACATTGTATGCTGCCTTGCTGGTCTGATACGTACACGACATAAAAAAGAAATATAGACAAACCAAGTGGAACAGAACAGACAGTCATAACAATTTACTGAGGTTTTTATGTTAGGAGCTTGCAGAACATGCCTCTGTACTGGGCAGGGGGTATAAACACCCAAAGTGTAAACACGTCACGAGCAAGGCCGGAAATGTCTGTCAGCAGCAAGCAAGGCCGGAAATGCGTGGGTGTGCTTCATGGTACCATCGGCCTGAACCCGCCTCGGATCAAGTTTCCTTAAAAATAATCCCGCGCCTCGACTCGGTGATGTTAAAATAATCCCGGCGCGAACTGGTTAAGCATGTCATCTATGGATTGTATTACAGATAATGATACGACTTCTGTAATATTAAAACTAATGATCTGGTGATGAAATATTGCAGACGGAATAATTTCATTTAGGATACCAGTAACTGTGACTTCGGACATGCTTTTTTTGATGTGTAACATGACGTTAGGGGTTGGAGTTGACGTTAGAAATAATGACAGTCAAGAGAACAAAATGAGAAATCGAGAGAAATGATATTTTCATCAGTCTACAAGGCGGTGTCGATTTCCAATGTCTGAACTAATCCAAACTCTTGCGGCAGGGCTCCGACGTTTCATCGTAAAATTATCCTAATTTCAATCTTTATTCAGTGCAGCATTTGTGAGCCAGCACGAGTAAATGAGACACTTTGCGGCAAAAATAAAAATTGAGATTTTTATTTCATCATTTAAAGCTTGTTTAGCTTTAAATGATGAAATCAAAATCTCAAATTTTATTTTTGCCTCAAAGTGTCTCATTTACTCATGCTGGGTCACATTTGACAAGGTCAACAGGTTTACATGTACATTCTGGATAAGTATAATGACACCAGGCAGCACAGTTACCACATATATATCCGTGGTTAGTTTGCTATTCTTTGTTGTTAAGGTTTAGTCATTAAAACAAGGTTGTTTAGTTGAGCTTTCACTCAGACTTTTGCCCACAAATAAAACTGAGGGATGAGAAATGAGGGGGCAGGAAAATGGGTCCTCGAGGAGGGTGGGGGAGGGGGGCTGCGGGGAGTCCATAGAGCTAAGAAGACTTACGTCATGGTTAGGATAGTGACAAAGCACATCATGGTGTCTTCATCTTGAAGGATTGTATCGTCACCGGAACTGTCGCTGTCTTCAATGGTGATTTCTGGCTGTACTCTGCAACTATATGTAATAAAACAAACCATAAACACTAATTCAATGTCAATAAATTGTGACCTGTCACCACAATATGAGAGTAAAGTCGGAAAAATTTAAAATTGAAATATTTGTTTTTTCAAATTCTTGAGAAAGAGAGCTTTTCAATGGTATACATCACTTGGTTTTTTTGTTATACATGTAAATACATTTTACAGCACTTCAGAAAGTCATGGGTTTCACAAAACACGCAAAAGATTGCAAAACAGGACAAGGTTCCGTTGAGCATAGCAACGGCTATGTTCTAATCATTACTTCTTCTTAAAACTTTCCACACATTTGACAAACTATTGTATAAACAACAAAATATCAAAATTTTGAAAACGTGAGATAGTAACAAGGACCTAATTTGCCTATTTAATTATCGTGTTAAATAGACCACTTATGGACTTTAACCCAAACACTACTGTAACTATGCAAACAACGCAAAATCTGGTAATTTAAGAGGTTTTCGATCATCTGATCGCACCCAAAAAATGGGAATATGTAGAAGAGGACTTGGGCTTTCCAAATAACGAAAAATCTCACAATTTACCACCCCTTCATATTTTGACTTTGGATGGCCATATCTCCGAATCACATCGTGCGACTTTGTGACAGGTCTCAATACTGGACAGATACATGTACAGTCGTGTTTTGCCATAACGACCGAAGATCCCTATTGTGTTTCCCTACTATAACCTAACCCCATAGACTTATCGTACACTTTAATGACAGAGGACAAAATTCAACAAAAGACGAATGCCCGAGGAATGAATGGATCTATTGTTTGCCTATTGTACTTCTGTCCTCAGAGATTACAGTACGTAGTACATGAACATGTACATTGGGGGAAAATATACCCAGTAGCTTTGCAGAAAAACACAAGACGTCATGTATGCTACAAGTTTACACCATTATGGTAACTTTAACGTTTAATATTAAATTAAAAATGCAACCCATTCTGTTATATATTTCAGTCATTCCGTTTGAATTGTCACGTAAAACCATAGAGCTATATTAAATTACTAGAGAGCTGGCTCGATGTACAAAGTGATGCGAGCTGGGCGCATCCATGTTTTTACACAAACCCATGGAAACCTCAACATTTTGTACGGCTTTTGTACGGCTATTTGCATATCTGCGTTTGTATTCTATACAGTGCGTTACCCAGGCCGATACGCCCAAAACCAAAACGCAAGATCAGCAAATGAGCGCAAACATTGCAAATGCGCGTGCGTATCTGCGCGCTGCAGTTGATTTTGCCGTTAGTTTTTTTTTTACTGACATGACGCGCGTAAAGTTGTTTGCGTCTGTTCTACTTGCACGCGCGTTGCATTTAGAGTACACTTTTAAAATTAAATCCATCTATTTGTATTATGTTCTACAACACGCACATGAATTCAAAATGTCTGCGGGCAGAATGGATTCAAGGTATCTCCGCGCGTAAGAATGAAGAGTTAGCGCTCTAGTAATTTAATATACATGTAGCTCTATGCGTAAAACCTAATGTATAACACTCCACCAGCCAGTTACCAACACTGTAAATGAAGCCTGGATCCCATCTGGGCACCAGACTACAGACCACATCATTTCCACCTACCCATTACACTCCTGGAAATAGATGGCGATGGATGCCAGACATATTGCCACCATGTTGGGGAGTACCCGTGGATGGGGACATTCGCTGGTTGGTCCATGCATGCTGAAAATAGACAAAAATAAACAATCAACAGAAATGATGTACATGTACCAAGTAAATGTACCGGGACTTGTACATTGATTATAGGTTGTTCACTATTTAATTAAATTGTTTAACCAGTTCGTGCCGGATGACGAATATAAACGCAAAGGTTTCCCCAGATTCAAAGATCGAGTTTCGTTAAAAATAATCCCGCGCGTCGGCTCGGAGATGTTAAAAAAATCCCGGCGTGAACTGGTTAATGTTCTGCCACGAAAAAACAAAAATTAATGAGACAAACGAACTGTCCAGAAAATTGGATCTCAACCCAAAATAAACTAATTTTGAACAAATAAGTGATGTCTTTAATTGTGTAATGTTACATTTTTGTGCAACAACAAAATTTGGCCATTTATGAAGGCTTTATGTTTTGCCTTTATGACACATTTGACTAGGATTAAAATGTCGGGTCTTGTAAACTCAAGTCGCCTAAATCCATACACAAGTGGGTTACTTGGATTTCTTCTTCTATTTTGTGCAGAAGGAACATTATATTGTACTTAACCAGTTCGCGCCGGATGACGTATATAAACGCAAATATTTTCCAAAATTCAAAACGGATGACGCATAAACACGCCAAGTTCAAGTTCGGAAATGTATGTCAGCAGCGAGCAAGGCCGGAAAGGCGTGGGTGTGCTTCCCGGCACTAATAGCCTGACATCGCTTCGGATCGAGTTTCGTTAAAAATAATCCTGCCCGTGGGCTCGGCGATGTTAAAATAATCCCGGCGCGAACTGGTTAATGCAACAAGTATGTGGCATTTATACATTTTTTTTTGAAATTTTACTTTGCATACACAACACCTCCCATCCTCAAATTTGTATCCTCGTAGAGACATCTCTTTGTTCTCGTGTACAAAATGGTTAGAAAGTCAAGCACGTTTTTTTCAAAATGCTCCTATTTTAACCACAATTAATTTCCTGGGTTGAAATTTCGACCCAATGTACCCTATATTATAGTCTAACCCAAACACTAACCCTAACACGCATCCTAACCCTACGTTTTGAGTAATTTAAGTAAAATCCGAAAATCTATTTCGTGAAATTTCTTGTGGAGACCTATTCATATATAGAAATTACCCTGTGGAGACCTTTTGACTCCCATTGTGTTCAGGTCTCCACAGGGTACCGAATTTAGAAACACTGTTGAAACTAAGCTCTGGGGCCAATTTCATAGAGCTGCTAAGCACAAAAATGTGCTTAGCATGAAAATTAGTCCTTGACAAAAGCAAGGTTACAGACCAAATTTCCACGTGGTCTTTATTGTGTTTGATTGATAATCAGCTGTTTTTTTGCTTAGCATGAAAAACACGTAGAATTTTGGCTGGTAACCTGTTTTTAATGAGAAAGACTTTTTTGTGCTAAGCAAATTTTTGTGCTTAGCAGCTCTATGAAATTGGCCCCAGGTGTGTATGTGTGTTATAGTATATTAGAGAGGTTTCGCATACAAACGGATACGCGTACGCGTACGTTTACATGTACATGTAGCTATCCGTACGCGTTTTATATTTACGTGTAGCGAGCAAGATATCCGTGCCTTGTACACGGTTTATAGCGGATAATGAAGAACTGTGACGTCATTAGTCTGCGAAAATTGATGACGTATCCATTGAGCAAACTGTATCCGTTCGCAGACGAAACCTCTCTATTATGAGTGAGGATACTAACGTGTTGACAAATGCCTGCAATGCCTGCTCCTTGTCATTTTTAGTCTGCAGGGCCAGAATGAAATCACGCACAAACCCCTGCAATCTTGGATTCTTGCCAAAATCCTGCATACAGACATACAAATCGGGTCAATTCAAACAACACTAAAAGATGTTATTCAATTTCCTTCTCTTTATCAACAATTTCAAACTCCCACTTTTGAACTCTAAAGTAGTTATCACTTTGGATATCCTGGTTAACATATGACTTGCTCCAACAAAACCCGGACAAAGTTGATAATTTTTGTTCAAATTTGGTAAAATTCAAATTCTCTAGGTTCTAAGCTTTAAAGGTAGGATACACCATTGGTAATTGCTTGAATTATCATGAATGGGTAGATTTAGCGGTTGTATTTTGTAGTAAATACTGTTTAACTGAGCTGTCCGAGGTTTTACAGTCATTGATGCCGAGAAAAAGCACGAAAAACAGCGTTTGTTTTTGAACGGAGTCGAGCAGTTATTCTTATGTTATTTTAGTTTTTTCGCGATCGCTGGACGGCGATCGTGAAATTTTCTTTATAAAATTCTATTTTTCAGAATAATTACAGGATATCTAGCGCAATAATTTTGCTGGATGCCTAGAATCATTATGTACTTTCAAATGAGTAAGATATTCCTGAATAATTCGGCAGTAAATATTTTCGATATCTGCAAATGGTGTATCCTACCTTTAAAATGATGTATCATTTACATATGTACAGGTACCGCCCACCCTTTCTATACACAACTGTTTCGCAAAATCGACAAAGAAACACACTTCTGGGTGACGGATTATGTTCAAATTTGGGGAGATTGTAGATTTATAGTTTGTGATTCAGAAAACCCAAAACATAAAAATGGTAAAATCCACTCTGAAATGACTTCACGAGTAAATTGTAATAAAACACATTGTACGATTTTGCCCGGATTTTGTTGGAACAGGTCACAAAATAATGTTATTCAATATTTTTCTCTTTATCAAAACTCCAAGTTATCACTTTGGATATCCTGGTTACAATACATGCTTCCGTCATGCCTACAGGACGTGTACTCCATTACCTGTTGAATACTGAGTCTTGCACTTAAAGGTAGTATACACCATTGGTCATTGCTTGAATTATCATGAATGAGTAGATTTGGGGGGTTGTATTTATAGTAAATATCGTTTAACTGAGCTGTCCGAAGTTTTAGAATCATGGATGCCGAGAAAAGCACGAAAAACAGCGGTTTTTTTCAACCGGCATCGAGCAGTTATTCTTATGTTATTTTTGTTTTTTCACGCTCGCCGTCCGGCGATCGCGAATTTTTCATTATAAAATTCTATTTTTCGGAAGAATTGCAGGATATCTAGCGCAATCATTTTGCTGGATGCCCAGAATCAACATTTACTTTCAGATGAGTAAGATATTTCTTAATAATTCGGTAGTAAATATTTTCGATATCTGCAAATGGTGTATACTACCTTTAAACATTATTTATTCCTGTCTGCGAGATGAGGAATAATACACAGGACTCCAGAGAACTCTTCTGAACTAATGGAGACACATTTAACACTTGCCAGAAAACATCTTCAACTGAAAACCTAAGAGTACTATCCAACCACTACAAGTTCAATTCAATCCTTACAACTTCAATTTAAACCCTACAAGTGCAGTGAGCTGAACTGAGCAGGATGTTATACTGTCAGACTGTTTGATTTAGGGGCGAGGTAATTAACATTAAATTTCAATTCCTTTGTCCCTGTGAAAGCCAGGCCTTCATTTTAAAGGAGCGCGATCGCGCTCGCGCTCCTCCGCGCTCCTTCAAATTTTTAAGGAGAGCAACAAAAAGCGCTCCTTACAATTTTAACAAGAGCAAAAAAAACAAAAAAAACTTGCAATTGACGAGTGTCATAACAGTAAAGACACGAAAGCATTGCTATTGCTAACACAAGAGAATTTGCGATTACAATTCTCTCCTCGCACCCCCAAATAAAATCACATCAGATTTATCTTATACCAACAACGGTCATCTAGTCTTTCGTGTTCGCCCATACCATTTATTTCGGACATAACGGGCCTAGACTAATTCGCGCTTTTCCATACAAGTCACAGAGAGAGAAATATAATGTCTGTTTGTCACTGGATGTGAAAGCGCCATCATTCTCTTAACCAAAAGTTGAACTACTGGTGAATGTTGTGTTCCTTTTCTTGATTATGTGTTTATTAAAGGCATAGACACCTTTGGTTGTCATTTTGAGTAACTACAGATAGTGTCCATGGCCTTTAAACTTGCATTTTGTTAGCGAGAGCAAATCACTCTCCTTAATTCATTGTTTTGATTTAAGGAGAGCGATTTTAAAATCACTCTCCTTAATTCACCTTTTGATTTACTATTTACATACTATTTCCAGGTTCCTTGAATTCTTAGCTTTAAAATGATATATAAGTAAAATCAAATTTAGATTTTTTGGGAATTGTATCATGCCAAAAAAAATAATAAAAAAATTCCCCACTGTCAAATCGGCTATTTTCAATCATAACTCAATATAGCATAGCGAGACTTTACACCGTTTTCGTGGGAGCAGGTCACAAGTATTTTCAATCCTTACAAGTTCAATTTAAACCCTACAAGTGCAGTGAACAGGATTGTATTGAAATTGATACCCTGCATCTCCCCGTTAAAAATAATAAAAAGAAGTCCAAATTAAAAGCATCAAATTTGATTGATGGTTTCATTGATTTTGGCAAAGGGTAGAAATTAGTTGCTTGTTGGGACCGTACAGTGTGCTATGCTCGCCAAGCAGTTAGTACGTTGCAGGAGAGATGGCTTTGAGTGTGTGACATACATACTGTACAGTACATGTACATAGGGTTTAAAGATAGGATACACCATTTGCACCATCAAAAATATTTATTTTGTACCGAATTATTAAGAAATATCTTACTCATTTGAAAATAAATATTGATTCTAGGCATCCAGCAAAATGATTGCGCTACATGTACATGTAGATATCCTGTAATTATTCCGAAAAATATAATTTTATAAAGAAAAAATTGTGATCGCCGTCTGGCGATCACAAAAAAACAAAGATAACATAAGAATTACTGCTCGACGCCGGTTGAAAACAAACGCTGTTTTTCGTGCTTTCCTCGGCATCCATGATTGTAAAACTTCGGACAGGTCAGTTAAACGATATTTACTATAAAAAACAACCCCCTAAATCTACTCATTCGTGATAATTTAAGCAATTACCAATGGTGTTTCCTACCTTTAAGACGACATCTGATTACTTTTGTAATAAAAGAGAACATTTTATGTATATCAATTTAGGTCATGGGTGAAGAGATTTGTTTTCTCTACCATATTGTGCTTGAGGATTCGATGAATGACAGGCATAAACATCTCGAGAACCACGATAGATCGGGGCGAGTTGCGGCAGTGCTTGCTGAAGAATGCGCAGATCTCGGGCGAGGGTTGGTTGTTCTCAAGCAAGGGTGCCACGGCTGCAATGATACTGTCTTGGGCAACACCGTTGAGGACATCTCGATTCTGTAGAATGGAGGAAGGGAGAGGGGAGTAAAGATGAAAAACAGCATTAAATCCCGAACCACACATGCCATATTTGTACTTGGTTGGAAGTTAGAACTTTCTTGAATTCCTGACATATCTTACATGGTGTAGAAAACCATGTAGAAAATTAAGACTAAAGTAAAAGTAAAAGTAGCTGAGCCCTATACTACCCTGCCTTAATCCTGCAAGTGAAATATTTTTTTTTAAAACAAGGTGGTAGTAATTTGAGGGATTTGGGTTCTAATTTCACTTTTCCCTTCTCTTTGTACCTTCTCTTTGTACCTTCTCTTTGTGCGCTGGGGCCTTGTGTTTACCACACGGCCACCACGTGTTTACCACACGGCCACCCTGTGTTTACCACACGGCCACTCCGTGTTTACCACACGGACCACGCCCTGTTTGCCACACAGACCACGCCCTGTTTGCCACACAGACCACGCCCCGTTTATCATACAGACCACGCCCTGTTTGCCACACGATCTCAAATTTGTATTCTTATGTATCCGAGAAATCTCTTTGTTCTTGTGTACAAAATATGTACAAGCTCGTTCTTGCAAAATGCTCATATTTCAACCACAATTACTTTCCTGGATTGAAATTTTGACCCAATATACATGTACATGTACCCTATATTATCAAACACCAAAACAAACTCAAACACAGTCATGAATGGACCGGCAATCGTGGACGGGGCATTGTCCGACCGTCTTACCTCTTTTGTTTGTACTCGAACGTTTTCGGATGATCGCCATAGGATTTGTACACGAGTTGAGATTGTGGACGTTGTGTAAATCGTGGACCCACTGTTTGCCTCTCAATTCTTTTGTCTGACTACCATGATTGCCGGTCAATACAAACGCACTCTAACCCACATCCTAGCCCTAGTATTTGAGTAATTTTAGTAAAATCCAAAAATTTGTTTCGTGAAGTTCCTTGTGTAGACCTATTTATCAATAGAAATAACCCTGTTGAGACTTTTGGCTCCCATTGCCCCCATTGTGTTTATGTCTCCTGGGGGTACCGAATTTAAAAACACTGCTTACCCCTGGATGATATCTCCTGGAGATATCAGTAGTAGTGCAAATCTAGTGCAATGCTCTATAGCATAATCTGCCAAGGCATCTGCACATACATGTAGTGGGCAGTAATAGGCCACTCACAAAGACAACTCTATCATGTGTGAAAATACATGCAGGAAACTGATGGGATTAGCAGACCTTTTACAACCATTCTAAGCTATCTACAGGTAGCATGTTGGCAGTTTCTTAAAGGTACCGTAGATGTAGGATACACCATTTTCAGATATCTAAAAAACATTACTACCGAAAAAAAATAACTACCGAATTATTAAAAATTATCTTACTTATCTGAAAGTAAATAATGATTCTAGGCATCCAGCAAAATGATTGCGCTAGATATCCTGTAATTATTCTGAAAAACAGAATTCTATAAAAAAAAAATCGCGATCGCAAAAAAACACAAATAACATAAGAATAACTGCTCGACGCCGGTTGAAAACAAACGCTGTTTTTTGTGTTTTTCTCGGCAACCAATGATTGTAAAACTTTGATAGGTCAGTCAAATGATATTTACTATAAAATATAACCTCCCAAATCAACCCATTCATTAGAATTCAAGCAATTACCAATGGTGTATCCTACCTTTAACGGTCACAATAAACATGTACTAGGCCTACCCTCCTTGAGAACAAACACTGACAGATATTACAATAGAAAAGACCAGCCAATGTCAAGGAGCTGCAAAGCGAAAATAAATTGCTTAGCATGAACATTTGTCCTTGGCAAAAACAAGGTTACAAACCAAATTTTCACCCGATATTTATTATTTGTTTGGAATAATAATCAGCTGTTTTGTTTTGATTAGCATCAACATTTGTCTGTAGCAAAAACAAGGTTACAGACCAAATTTTCACATGTTTATTATTTGTTTTTGAATGATAATCAGCTTCTTCTTTTGTTTGCTTAACATGAAAAATACTGTATACAATTTCGGCGGGTATATCCTGTTTTTATTGAGCAAGACTTTTTGTGCTTATATTCAGGTCCATGGAATTGGCCCTAGTTTCTGACGCAGGTCATGTCGTGAGTTCCTGATGCGGGTCATGTCGTGAGTTTGAGTTTGTCGTGAGTTTGTACAGTGTACGGCTGGACACTTATGACTTACAGTACAGACTCCCCCCCCAGTACAGACTCCCCCCCACCCCCCCCCCCCCCCCCCCCCATAACATCTGTCGATGTCAGTTTTTTATTAGAATCGATATATTGGAAATTCAATATCGAGTATACTCGATATATCGATTATTTCCCATGTGCAAGATGAAGCCTAAAAACAGCGCTCAATATACTGAAGACTGGCAGTTTAATAGGGTTGCATACCAGTTTTCGGCTTGATCCTCTGCGCATGTTGTCGGTCCGAACAATATCAAATTGCGCCAGCCCGGGTGTTTATGGTTTTACAACGAAGATAGGAAATGATTACGGTTGTCGCTTTCGCTTGCTAGGCGAATAGCAGGGTGCAGAGAACGCTCCCCGCAATTCCCGACTCGTGATTGGCCACCCCAAAATGACATCAGATCAATGGAGGGTTACGTCCCGAACAACCGATAGGCTGGGGCGGCATGGCCGGTTTCTTTTGAGATTTTACTGTGCAAGCGGTCGTAACCTATAGCGGCGGGCCGCGGGTGAAACAAAAAAGAACAACTTCACAACCGCAGTTGGTCGTCGAACGTATTTTATTTAAAAGGCCTACTCAAAAGTTTTAAGCTACAAATAAAGACGGCAGCTTTTCTAATATACTAAAGCCCTGAGATTTTCTGGATAATCTGACACTCTTTCGGTGTTTTCGATATCATTTAGGAACATCGAATATTAGATAGGGTACATCAAAATTTTCGATACATTGAAATGTTGATATTTCGATATGATTAAAAAATGACATCGGCGATATCAATGTCAAAATAGTATCGAGTATTTAAGTAATATCGATATGTCGACGAACGTTAACTCCCCCCCCCCCCCCCCCCCCCCAACAATCCCATTTGAAAATTTATAAAAATAAACAACCAACATGTTCATGTCCATACCCATGTACATGTACAGTACCTAATGTACAGTACTCTGTATGTAAACCCACACGTACTATACACATACCGGTACCAACTTGTGACAAGGTTTTTGTTTGGCATATGTAGATAATAAAATATGTACCGTTATGATTAGCATTGGCTATTGAATCACCACACCACCACTTGCATTTGTGACCTCTTCCGCTCTGCATATGACTCTCATTGACGTCACTAGTTTAATTTCTGCCATTGGCCACAAGATGCTTGGATTGCGTACAAACTTGTACCATGTACCGGTACTACCGGTATAAGGAACACATCAACAGTTTAGATTCAATATGAATATTTCAACACCAATAGAAGCAGTATTGTGTTATTAGAAATGTAAAATGTGAAGGTTTGCATGGTAAAGGTACTTGTGAGCAATTCCATGCCAAAATGGCACTGTAGAAAGGAAGAGTCAACATGTATTGTCTTGAACAATTATTTTTGTTACAGGTCTAAAAAGTACAACATATGTACTGTAACAACCATTAAAGAGATCGTATACATTTGGTTATTACTCCAAAAATTAATGGCAATAAAAACTTACTGCATGTGTGTACTTGGTAAGAAGTACAGCAGCTTTGGATAGTATAATGCATTTTTAGAAACTGTTCACTTCGAAGTACTGCGGTTAGGGAAAAATATATCACTTTTTATCCACAAAAATTTGATTCTGAGAAGCGTTACTGCAGTGACGTTTCTCAGATTGTGTATTCCAATGCAGATTATTCTTCCTGTGTGGACATAACCGCTCAAGATTTTCTGCAATATCTCAAAATCGGTACCACCTTTTGAAATGAAATTTTTACAGGTTAGTTTTGTGGTATATATAACTATATAGGATTGAAACAAACTGTTGGTTCCAAACGTATACGATCCCTTTAAATACAACAAAAGAAGTACGTCAAAGTCCTTTTCATTGATAAAAAATGAATGCCCAAAAGGACACGTTTGTTAATGATATGGCGTACATTAACGATAGATAGGATACAACATTTGCGGATATCAAAAAATCTTACTATCAAATTATTAAAACTACATGTATCTTACTTATTTGAAAGTAAATAATGATTGTAGGCATTCAGCAAAATGATTGCGCTAGATATCCTGTACCGTAATTTCCTGCGGTAAAGCCACACGGCGGTTAAGGCGCAGGTCCCTAAAATCACCCAAAATTTTTTCAAACGTCAACAGATAAAGCGCACCGCCGAATAAAGCGCATGCTTGAACGCACCCAAAAGAACACCAGACGCCACCCGGTGTAGGTACATTGCCACAAAGGGGTCATTTTGTTGCCTTAGAAGGATCCCACTATTCCAAGCAAGAATTTGCTGAGTACTTGAGTTTATCTGGCACGCAAACAATGTATGAAAACTTCAAACCAGTAGTCACAATATCGCACGAGGTTTGCCGATACATATCATGTATCACTGCAGTATAAACTGCATGCACAAATATGTACATCACATGCAGCGATCGCGTGCATGGTATCCCTAATTGCGACACCCCCTAGTCTTTTTTCCAGTCGTTGTGAATGCTCCGCTGTGTACTGTGTAGTTCGGATGGTGAATTGCATGAAGCCGGAACGTAGACGAAAAAACTTTTAGAAAAAGGCCACATAGTACGGGCCAGCTTTTTATCGCTGTTGTACACTGTAGTCTTGTTAGCAAGACGATCTTAATCGCGGTATATGCAGCGCGCGTAGGCCGCCGATGCGGTAATTCGCGCGTGGTCTACGGCGTACGTTAGAGGGCGCCCCGCATCGCGAAAAACGTCTTGCAAACAAGACTACGCACGCTGCCTAGTGCTAAATCACATACATGTACGGTCGTAGGGGGATCAACACATCGCGGCATTGTTAATGGAAACACGGTCACAATGTCCGGAGAGTTGGGCTAATTGGTTGACCGCATTATTGAGTAAGATTGCGGCGTTCAAAGAATTCTTCACACAAAGACCATCACTTTGAACTCAAGCGACATCATATACGGCGCACTGAAAGATAAGGCGCGGCGATGTTTTTGTGGTCTAGAAAGTCAGATAAGCCGCGTCTTTACCGCAGGAAATTACGGTAATTGTTCCGAAAAATTACATTTTATAAAAAAAAAAAGGAACAACATAAGAAACACTGCCCGACGCCGGTTGAAAACAAAAGCTGGTTAAAAATGAATTGACGTTTTTCTTGCTTTTCTCAGCATCCATGATTGTAAAACTTCGGATACCGGTAGGTAAGTTATTGCGATATGGGGGGTACATGTATAAAATACAACTGCCCAAATCCAAAATTATGCAGGATTTTGCAGGATTGAGGACGCTTGGAAATTAATGCATTGGAAGATTTTGCAGGATTGAGGACATTTGGGGTTTTTGCCACTGGAGGATAATGTAGGATCCAGGTCATAAGGCCTAAACTAATGCTGGAAGATTTTGCAGTTTTGAGGTTACCTGGGTATTTATCCAAATGAAAATAGCAGCCGTTTTTGTTCCATGCTCTGCTTTATTGTAGCTCAATGGTAAACCCACTGCAAGTTTTTGCATGATTCGGGCAGCGGTCACCAGTAATACATGTAAATATTGGTGAATTTTGCAGGATTCAGGTTATGTAAGGAAAAAAGGTACATGTAAATATTAAATACTAAATAAATATTATAGTCATAAATAATGCAGAAAAAAAAATTGTTATTTCAAAGTCACTGCAAACCAAGCCATATGTTTTTTTTTAAATTTCCCTACGTACCGCGGTATGTGATTAATTACAATATTTTTTACATGTGGAATATACACGGAATTCTTGTTAGAAATGTTGACGTGTGTACGTGATGGGCGACATGTACCGGGGTACATGTACATTGTACAATACCAGCACATCATGTTTTATAATTAACTCATTTTGGGGTGTGGGATCAGTTTTTATCATTATTTTTTTTAGTAAATCTATGAAAACCCCATTTGGGAAACTTTCTCCAGCGATTCCAAGGAGCAATTTTTTCCCTTTAACCAGTTCGCGCCGGATGACGTATATAAACGCAAAAATTTTCCCAAATTCAAAACGGATGACGAATAAATACGCCAAGTTCAAGTTCGGAAATGTATGTCAGCAGCGCGCAAGGCCGGAAATGCGTGGGTGTGCTACCCAGCACTATCGGCCTGAACACGCTTCGGATCGAGTTTCGTTAAAAATAATCCCGCCCGTCGGCTCGGCGATGTAAAAATAATCCCGGCGCGAACTGGTTAAAGGGTCCTAGAAATGTGGTTTTTATTAGTTTAAATGAAAGATTATAACTAATTGAGTGATTTTCAGTTGATAAAAGTTTTATTTTGGGGTAATTAATATGAGAAAAAAATAATAAAGTGCTTTGGGGGACCGGCCCCGCCCCTAGAATGGTATCTTATTAACATGTAAAATTTGCATAATTGTGACGAATGTTCGGGAAGACTTCGACGTCGCGACCAGCGTGCCCGTGCATGCATGCATCATGTGCCACGCGTATCGATGCAAAATCATTCAGTCGATGGTCGACTCAAGTTATTGTCAAAGGAATTGTCAAGTGGAATATCTTCTTCAGATGTAGGACCTGGTGATACTGCGGATATATGCGCTCCCCGGCCCCGAACTGTCGTCTTCACTCGCCATGTCTGAACAAAATCTGCTGCGTGCGTGCATACAATCTCGCATGTACATGTACATGTTCTTTTGGGGGGTTGCCGAATGTTCGTCACGAACAGCGCCACCATTTGTCAGTGTTTGAACATGTTAATGAGGGGGCCAATTACATTTACGGTGATTAACCCCAATTAATGTCATTTTATACCATTTTATCACCCCTGGTCTTGTTACTTACACACCAAGGCACATTTTAAATTATTAAACAGCAATTCTCCTCGAAAGGTCTGCGTAGAACCTTTAAGCCAATTAGTTTAATTATTTCCGGTTGGTTGCTATCTATTTAAGAATAAGGTTTTAATATGAGTCAATTACATGTAGTTTCGGTCTCTGATCCACTATGCATGCAAACTACATACAGTACATGTAGTTGTATAAATTCATGCAGACAAAATGCAGTTTTTATGATTTCCCCAATTAATTAACATTTATTACGTTTGATGAGAAAATGGTTTACAATGAGCTTAAAGGTAGGATACACCATTCGCAGATCTCGACAAACTTTACTACCGAATTATTAAGAAATATCTTACTATTTTGAAAGTAAATGATGATTGTAGGCATTCATCAAAATGATTGCGCTAGATATCCTAGAGTTGTTCGAAAAAATAGAATTTTATAAAAAGAAATTCACGATCCCTAACTTAAGGTTCATCTGTGAAAAAATTTAAAAGAAGCTAATTTCAACTGATTTGGGTAGGTATGGGTATGGACAACTACCAAAAAAAAGGAAGGGGGGATAGGGGTTGGGGAACTTTTTTTATTAGAGGTCAAAGGTCATTGACCCCTGCCCAAATCCCTAAAAATTATATTTCAGCAACAAAATATGGTACCGGTATATAGATGATCTTGGTGTCAAAATGCACAGAATTACAATAGAAGATGACATCAAATAATTATTGACCCTTGGGACCAAATCCTGACCTCCGAAAATAAGGTCAAAGGTCACAAAACAATTTTATTACTAAAATGTCATATTTATAGCAACAAAATATGGTATATAGATAATCTTGGTGTCAAAATGCACAGGATTATGAAAGAAGATGACATAGAATAACTACAGACCCTTAGAAAAGAGGTCAAAGATAGACGTATTACTAAAATGTTATATTAGTAAAATAACAGGAAAATTACCATGAACAAAAACTAATCTAAGAGGCTAATTTCAACTTATTGTGGCGGGTATGGGGGTTATTATTTATTCCAAGAGCAAAGAAGGAGGGGGAAATTCCCTTTCTGAGGGTCAAAGGTCTTTGACCCTGCACTAAAACATTATAAATTGTATCTCAGCAGCAGTATGTTTTTCATAGGCCTAGATGATCTTGGTGTCCAAATGCACAGAATTATACTAGGAGACAAACACAATATGAAATGGATTCTTCACCACCAAAATACGAGGTTAAAGGTCAAAATGAGCAATGGGGCGGGGCGGGGCGGGGGGGGGGGGGGGGGGGGGATTAAAGTTCATTAGTGTCAAATAGTTTGTGTATGTAAAGTATATGTGCATTTATAATCATGTTTGGTGTTTTTTGGGAAGGAGCGTAATCATACATTCAGCCTACGTTTTTTTATTATTAAAACGATTCTCGGTCACATGGGAAGGACATTAAATTGAAGGACGTCTAACGCTGGGTTAATTATGGAATTGTTTTCTTTTTCTGTGAGACTATTAGGTTTTTAGTTAAAGATAAAGTGCTTTTGCAAAAAAATAGCAAAGGGAAACCGGTTTATGCAGGCATACTTCAAGGAATGATCAGTTTATTTGTTGTTGTTTGTTTGAATCAGAACTCATTCTACTATGGGAAGGGGAGGGTGTTTATGGAAGTTGTCACAAGTCAGAACTATTTCTCATCGTTTTCATTATTGTTTTGGAGATGCTGCAACAGTTCTGCTGCGTGAAGTATCATAGGATTGTTTGTTGCTGGTCTGCAGAGATAAATCTGTATATTTATGATTTGCTGGTATGCCAGCAGTGTGGTTGCGTAACTATATTGCCCAGAGCGTAATTCTTAATGTAAGTTTTTTTCTTAGTGATATACGCTTCTGGAAAGTCAGTTCTGGCCACATTTTTTCTGCGAGATTGCAGTCAGTAAGAGGAAGGGAGGGGGGGGGGGGGGGGGGGGGGGGGGTTACGTGTACAAGTTTCAAGAGAACCCCTCCGTGTTTTTAGTTATTTTCTTTAGACGCGGTTCTGCTGACAAGTATCATATGGATTGTATTTGTGACTGGCAGAGTTAAATCTGTAATTGTACGTTATCTAGTGGGTATGCCCGGTATGCCAGATGGTGGTTGTTTGACTGGCCTCTCCGGAGCGTAATTCTTAACTCTTTTTTTTTTTTTTTTTTTTTGTGGTTTGTGTATTGCAACAGTGGTCCTTTGTTTTTAGTTCACTCAGTGATTGATTATTACCGGTAATAATATGCTGTCCTCTTTTTCTCTCCTTTTTTGGAAGGGGAGCAGGGCATATTTTTTGTGCTATATTATGCACTTCATCAGTCACCATTCTTTCAGTTTACTTTTCTTTTTCCTTGTTTTTATTTGTGTGTCGGTTTATATGACAGATTGCAAGGACAAATACCGGCTTTTGGGGGGTATTGATCGAAAGGAAGGCATCTTGACTTATTTATTTTGTTTTAGTCTTGAGAGCCATTTCTTTGATCATTGTTTTGTTCTTCCAATAGTTCCAATAGGATTTGCACATTCTCCTCATCCAGGTAGTTTTCTTCTTGGTTGGATTATGCTTTAGTCCTAGATCGAACAAGTTCATATTTTATGTTTTTGTGCCGTTTGTATGCCAAGGGTTGGGTATCAAATAGCCTACATGTATTTAGGTATTCGTTTTCACTAATCCAGTGCCAGTGCCATTTTTTTTTTCACGCTTAGAGTCCGCGGAAGGCTCGCCCCTTTGAGGAAGGGCTAGGTCTTCGTTTGTGTATCCGCGCTTTTTAAGTTGGTCCTTGAATAATTCAACCCTCTCCTCAAAGTCTTTTAAATGGGTACATATACGGTTGTTCCAGTCACTTCGCCGTTGATTAAGCCGCAAAATACCGATTTAGGGTGTGCTGAATCTCTCTGCTGTATACAAGACTCTCTGCAAGATGCACCAAACTCCTCTTCTTATTAATAGGAAACTTTTGGGACATCTCACTTCACTGGGGTAACTAGTCAGGGTACATGAAGGCTAACTAGGTGTTATGAGTAATCACTTCTTAAACAAAGACATAATTCATGTTGTTTTATGTTATACGTATATCTCTAGGGTGGTGCTTTGTGTATTCAATATGGGGCTTTGAATAATGACCTTTGACCTTTAAGGTCATATGTGGCGGTCAATTTGTATCCTACGTTTATATCACAAGAATTTACATTTTTCTACTTCCAGTGTAATTATGACCATTTTGACACCAAGATCATACAAGTACATGTACATATGTTGTTGCCGAGATACAATTTATAGTGTTTTAGTCCAGGGTCAATGACCTTTGACCTCTGCTCCTAGAATAAATAATAACTCCCATACCCGCCACGTAAGTTAAAATTAGTCTCTTCGATTTGTTTGTGCTCATTTTTATTTAATGATAATTTTCCCGTTATAAATATGACATTTTAGTAATAAAATAGTTTGTTGACCTTTGACCTCATTTTCGGAGGTCAGGATTTGGTCCCAAGGGTCAATAATTATTTGATGTCATCTTCTTTTGTAATTCTGTCCATTTTGACACCAAGATCATCTATTTACCATATTTTGTTGCTGAAATATAATTTTTAGTGATTTAGGCAGGGGTCAATGACCTTTGACCCCTAATAAAAAAAGTTCCCCAACCCCTATCCCTCCTTCCTTTTTTTTTGTAGTTGTCCATACCCATACCCACCAAAATCAGTTGAAATTAGCTTCTTTTAAATTTTTTCACAGATTGGCTCAATATATGGCTAATTTAGGGTTACTAGACGGCGATTGCGAAAAAAACAAGAACAACATACGAATCACTGCCCAACGCCGGTTGAAAACGAATGCCGTTTTTCTTGCTTTCTTCGGCATCCACGACTGTAAAACTTCCAATTCGTGATAATTCCAATAATTACCAATGGCGTATCCTACCTTTAAAAAGTCCATTATGAAAATCTGGATTTTTAAGTTTATGCTTTTATTCAATGTTGAATGCTACGAAAAGCAACAAAAAAAGTCATTCGTTTTTAACCGGCGTCGGGCAGTAATTCTTATGTTGTTCTTGGTTTTACGCGATGGCCGACCGGCAATCGCAAATTTCTAAAAATATAATTCAATTTTTCGGAACAATTAAAGGATATTTAGCGCAATAATTTAGCTGGATGCCCAGAATCCTTATCCACTTTCAGATAAGTAAGAAACATGTACTTCTTAATAATTCAGTAGTAAACATTTTCGATATCTGCAAATGGTGTATCCTACCGGACAGGGTTCTAGCCACGGTGGGCGGCGCCGGGCAGTCCCCAGGCTCTTGAGTTCAAATTGGCTGTGCCGCCCGGCACAATTTTTTAAATTGTTTAATCAAAATATGGGCACAAAAGAAAGAGAGGAGATACAAAGTCACGATAATCATGTTCATGTAGTAATTTATTTTATTAACTTACATGTAGCTAGACTTTCACAGAAACATGCAAAAATGAACTGGACCCCCGGCCGTGAGGCACGAGAGCCGCGCTCGTCGCGCTTCGCAATCTGATAAATTAACCGGCACTAAAAAGGTCCTACATGTAGATAGAACCCTGCTACCGGATGTATCCTTTAATACCCTCTTTTGTGGAGCCAGTCTGAGTCACATTATAACAAGTAGACATGTGTTGAATATATAGGCCTGGCACTACTACGATAGCACTGATGACAGTAGTGATTTGGAGTAATGATTATGTTGCATGATAGAGTAAAGTGCATGCAGTGACATGGCGATTGCACCAATACAAGACCCTGGATCATATTTTATGTTTATCACTTTGACATTAAAACCATCAGGAATCAGCTTTAGCCAAAAGCCGACACACATGGTTCGTTGTGTGAGTTCTTTGGATTGAGGAAATTGTGGGGATTGTGGCATAAAAGAATATCTCACGGTAATTATACACATTAGCACATACCGGTATCATGAAAATGATTGCATCAGAAATGACAGCTGGAAACAAGACTACTGACATCACCCCTGGGTAGTGCTGGGCGAGTAGTGATTTTTGTTCACTCGAGTACTCGCAAAGAAATTACGAGTAATCAAGTACTCGCGAGTAGTTTTCATGTATTTATGTTTTGTTGAAACTTATTATATTTACCTACATGGATATACAATTGTTGCCTGCTGTGACATGGTCCATGGCGTTTTGTACACCCGAGGGAGCAAATGGCACCCGAGGCGAAGCCGAGGGCGCCATTTGCCCCCGAGGGTGTACAAAACGCCATGGACCATGTCAAAGCAGGCAACAATTGTTTTGTTATACCACGGTAATGCCGACATTACGGAGAAAATAAGGCAAAATTGGAACAGAAAAAAAGCAGACGAACAGCATAAACGAAAGCCGGTGTAAACAACAATGGCGGTAGTCAGTCGTTGCCGAAAGTGCTAACTTCACTGTTCCCTGTTTACATCGCACAGGAACATACATCAATTTACGTAGTACCAGCTAATATAACACAGCGCCATGTCAAAGGTTGCTAGACTCTAATATCAGTCGCTTCCATGGTATTTATCACAGAAATGGCCGGCCGGCCAGGCTATGCGCTAGCGTGTAAAAAAAAATTCCGCGGCCTGGAAAAAGAAAGTTCATGTACCCCGTGGGGTACATGAACTCATGTACCACGCGTACTCAGCGTACATCACTCATACCATGCTCATACATCGGCACACTCGGATACATGCGTTTTTGTGGCATGTCATGTGAACGCTTCTCGACCAATAAAAATTCACAATCTATTGCCGTGGTATAACAAGTATACTTGTGCTTGTTTCCTTTTGCGATCGAGGATCGAAACACAAAAGAAAACAAAGGGAACAAAAGATCCTCGAAGGACGGTTTCTTTGTCCTCGATCGCTCCGGTAAGCGCTAAGCAATGGGGTTAGGTTTCAGTAAAGGAATAAAGGAAAACACAATAGGGGATCCTCGGTCATAATGGCAATTCACGAACTATAGCTCTGAACTTTATTTCATGTATTATTTAATTTAATTTCACCTTTCTTTTTATATTTAAAATTACAATCTTGTTATATAAATGTTTCAGCTTGAGAACCCCTCGACAGGAACAATGTTTCTTTTGGGTGATCCTTCGGGAGCTGAATAATGTTTTGTATCTGAAGCTTTCATTTTATGTATTCTTTGTAATTTTGGTCTGTGCATTTGTTGATGTTTCCCGAGAAATAAAATAGAGAATAGAGAAAATGACGGTCACACTCGGTCACACACATGTTTATGTCATTATGATGTTTTCATTCAAAGCACAACGGTAATTTCACAGCAACTTCTGCAGCAATTTAGTTTCCTTTATCGCTCAAGTTCTAATTCACAAACATCAAAGATAAAAATCCCTTCCGTATATTAAGTCAACTCTACATGTATGTTGTCTGAATATGTGACCCGCTCCATCGTAATCAGGAATAAGTCGCTGGGGCCGTTTTTACACAATCAGCCATTGAAGTGAACGCATGGGTGAAAATCGGGACCAAATCGTTTTTCTGAACATTGTATTTTTAGGAAGTGTACATGTAGTTATCACAGATTATTGTCATTAATGTCTTGTATGTAAAAACAGGATTTGTGTGCGCTGTCCGTATGCTTTTGGTCAATTTTGTTTATTTCAAAGCTGTTTTTCCCTGAATGTGGATTCGGCAAATAAATATACACCTGTCATCTTCATCAAACCATAACTCGTTAACCTAGGAAGATAATCACTTGTGATGGATACAATTAGAAAGCTTATGAAATTCCCTTTCTCACCATGTGCATATCTCAAAAAGTCATTTCGAGACATATTCCTGATTTCAATGGAGCGGGTCACATATTGCGTTGTCTGGAAAGAAACTATATCACTGACTGAACTCACTACTGAATTAATTTACAATCCCATGGACTCCAAACCTGGAACGTGGTTTGGAAACCTGATATTCGCAGGAGAGGTATTTGCTTCCATTGTATAAACTCTGCGGTCAGGAACATCTGCAGTCAGCGATTTTTGCTACATTTTGTGTCGGCTCACTCAAAGGATTTAGTTCGTTGAACCTTATTTATTTGGGAAAAAGACGCACCCAATGTAGGCGTGCAATTATGGGGAGCGGCAAGTCGATTCATTTTGTGTCGTTGCATCTAACGACCACAACTTAATCGGTAATTTCAACAATCATCGCTCGCTAACAATCACTACTCGCGAGTACTTATTGCTACTCGGGCTGGCACGAGTACTCGAATAGTTGAAAAACCGCAAGTAGTTTAACGAGTAGTAAAGTTATACAGTTTTTAAAATCGATTTTACCTTCAGGTTTAGACCGATATCAATTTGCCTATAGAACCAATCGATGTATAGAGGACGCTATTTGTGACCCAGCACGAGTAAATGAGAAACTTTGAGGCAAAAATGAAATTGAGATTTTGATTTCATCATTTAAAGCTAAACAAGCTTTAAATGATGAAATCAAATCTCAATTTTCATTTCAAAGTGTCTCATTTACTCGTGCTGAGTCACATTTGTCTTTGCCTTCATGAAACCCTGCGTCATCTTGAACAGGCTAGGTCTTATGCTAGGATTCTTTTTATCGATTATAGGTAGCTCTGATTTTAATACAATATTGCCTTCTAAACTGCATTTTAAACTCATCAATGACTTCGAGCTCCCTGTTTCAATTTCAAATTGGATTTTAGATTTTCTTTTAGAACGTCAACAGGTTGTAAAAATTGGCAGTTGCACTTCGGGTTCTCTAATGGCGAATACTGGGACCCCCCAGGGTTGTGTTTTGTCACCACTGTTATATTCTTTAGGCCCAAAAAACACAAAAAACATGTTTAGCGTCATGCCTTTTTTTTTAAAGGAAGGAGGCCCTTTTGTTTTTCTTTTTTTTCTTCCAAAATGGTCGCCAGACACATTTTAATTCGAGTCATGCAGTAAACATGTCACACCCTATCTTCCAATTTAAAATTAAAACATGGTTCACCCACGATTAAAAATTAAAATTCTTGTGGGTCGATCAAGTATGCACCGTACACGTCACACCCTAGCCTTCCTATAAGAAAAATATATATTTCCAGAGCACGTACACAGTGATGCTAAAGTCTAAAATACGATCTTAAAATTTTATTGTCTTAATTATTTTTTAATTTTTTTTTTTTCAAAAATTGTCAAATTTATCATTTTTTTCAAAAAGAAAAAGAAAAAAGGAGGCGGCCCCGAAAAAGGAAGCGGGCGGTGACGCTAAACATTTTTTTATTTTTATTTGGCCCTATACACACATGATTGTAAAGCTGTCAATTCTAGATCTCTTGTTGTGAAGTTTGCAGATGATACCACCATCATTTTATCTTATCTTAACTGATCACGAGTAGCGACATAGTCGAGTTACTCTCCCAGCGCTACCCCTGGGTCTTTCTTACCTGTGAAAGAATGTCCGAGACAATTTCCAGTGGTACTTGATACACGGCCTGGTCTTGCACACAGGTTGTCAGTGTCATGTCTACCATTGCCTGCCAAATAAAAGAAAACAATTTACTTTCCACACAAAAAATGAAGGAAATGTCCTCAAGTCAATACATTCAAACATTCATGTCAGGTTATCATGGTTGCTGTCATTTTACGGGTGATGATTTATTGGTGATGATTTAGAATAATCAAGGATTACTTGAAAGGCAAAACAGATCCTTTATCAGTCAGAATTCATTGGGTAAATATTTCCATCAATGATAGCAATTTGTATTTTTTTTATTTTTTTATATTTTTTTATTATAGATTTATTCCTTGCCAGGAGTTTGTTCTTGTTTGTTCTCACTCCTCTGGTTTCCCCTGTTTATTGTCCTAACCCCCCCCCCCCCCCCACTCCACATTTCTCCTATTAATACTTCATTGTTACATGTAGTTCCTTCTTTGATCCTACCCACACTGACCTTATTATCAGCCTAATCCTCATTTTGTTGTTCCACTGGACTCTGTATGTGCTTTTTTCTTTTGTGTTTCTCCCGCCAACCATGATGTGCATCATGCTGTATGTTGCCCTATATGTTTGTTTCTTGTACACAGTCATTATGTGAGCTATAGAAGATCTTAAGATCACAATATTAGGCCCTCTTAACTTATTTGATTGATTTATTTATTTATCTACATCTACATGTATCTGAAAGTTGCACCACTTAATTAACAACTGAGGCAAAATGTTCCTTTGTTTTACATTTTTTTCTCAGAAAACTTTTTTTCCTCCTTTATTTGATCCAAAATAACAAGAAACAACATAAAGAACCCCTGCCCGACGCCGGTTGAAAATGAACGCCGTTTTTTTGCTTTTCTCAGCATTCATGATTGTGAAACTTAGGACAGGTCAGTTAAACGATATTTACTATAAAATACAACCCCCGAATTCCCCCATTCATGATAATTCAAACAATTACACAATGTACCAATCAAAGGGTACTACTCAAAGGGTGTACATGATGTCTTGTTTCCTGACTCTCAGATCCAAAATAACAGTCAGCCCCAAATGGGATACCAGACTTAGCTATTATGAATATGGTCACCATCTACAGTGATGATTAAATTGAAGTACCCCTCGCACTCGTACTCGCTCGCAATTCACCCGATAACACACGTATCTACTCGGCCATTGTCTGAGGATTTACGAGGTCTCGCAGTTACCCGCGAGGATATACGGGGTCTCGCAGTTACGCGCGAGCGCTTCCGAGGTGCATGAAGAACGAGCACTTACGAGGGCAGTCATCCATGCATAACAATGACTTCGTGTGATTCCCAAGTACGTGTAGAGGCCCATTTACCAATCGATCTGGCTTTTCAGTTGGGACAACTGTTCTGAGTGATTGTTGCGCTACACAAAAGCCCAATTGGGAGCGCTTTTACTGTGAACGTGGAGTTATAAAAAGGACAATTGGTTGAGTGCCAAGGAACGACCTACATTTATTTTCATTATAATTAGTGCACCGTGCTTCTTTTGTGGGATCTTGTTGGGTGCTCTACATGTGCATGTAAGTCCATTGTGTCGGTGAGTTTTAAAGCTGAATGACAAAGTATTGTTGATCTCTATTCG